>JASDQU010681654.1:71302-88109 GCA_032191745.1 Picea mariana | reverse complement strand
ATAGCTATTTCAAAAATTGAAGTGCAAAGGGGTTTAGAAAACGAATTCGGAGCTGTCACAAGAGGGATCCATCCGTCGGGGTGTAGTGACAGGGAATACTTTTATTTTGTGGGTCAAAAAAAATCGTCCACCTGTTGCCTTTGTCCTTTCCTTTCTATTTTGCAGAACATCTTCTGCCTCTAAGAATCTTGTAGGATGCACACCATGAATAGGTTCAAATCGGTCTTTGTGTTCAACAAATTTATAGTGTTATTTATTTGCGTTGTTTCTTCTGTTTGGTTCATTGTTCAGTGTAGGTTTGTTTTCTTGTCATCTGTTGTGGTGACTAGGGGGAATTTAATTTGACAAGAAGAAGGTTGAAGGACACATATTGGGATTGGTACGCAGTTCCATGCTTGTAATTTTCTATTTGTCTTTTTTTTTTTCGTTTTATTCTTTTTTCCCCTTTTCTCTGTTTTCATACAAACTGGAAATAGCTAAGAAACAACTTGAAAATCACATTTTAAGAGATGAAACAAGTAATATATGTTGAGTTGTATGAAATAGATACACACTCCATTATACATGACAACATTGATGAGGTGTTTCATAGCAATGGGCTTTTTAGATTGGATGCATTCTCGTATATTGTAGGAGATTGCCTTTTCGATGCATTTCAGGTTCTACTGCATTTCCGTTATTCCTCGACCGACCTGCGCAATGGATTGATAGATTATTTCTTGGGTTGTTTAAAAAATGGCGACGTTGAGGCATTGGAGTCATATGAATACGAATTGGAATATGATTGTATTTAGCAGTTGCATGGAATACATGATGTCGCTACGTATTTTTCAAAGATCTGGTTGTCTGCATCTACAATTATGCTTGCACATGAGAGAGGACTTTGGGGAGATACATTTTGTATATGGTGGTTGTCTAAGTGGCTCAATATATCAATTGGAATATGGTCATTGACAAGAAAAACAAGATATCTACTATTCAACAAAATTGCATATAGCAATCCCTATTGCATCTTGTTCCATGATGCCAATCCTGTCAGTGATCATTATGAACCACTACTGTACAGAAAATTTTCCATTTGCAATATTGGAGGACCTCATATTTACTTGTCCCTCATTTTCAAATACCTTGAATCACACTGGACACGGATTATGCATCGCATATACTGCCATGGTTTGCAAATAGCAAAAACTGTTGTATCTAGCTGTGGAGATAGTATGTTCAATGCAATTTGTTTTTTGGTAGCAGCAGAGTTTGATGTGCATTCGTTGCGGCTTTACACTGTACAATCCTTTTGCAATGCAATTTTAGGCAGAAACCAACAAGATTTTAGTTGCTTTCATAAAGGCCTTTCGCCATATCTCCTAGAAAATTTGTCGGCAATTGGAAGTTGGCAAGAATACCTTTTAAACATGGCACTGCCATATGAAAAAGGAAATGTGGAGGGTGGTAGGTTCTGTTTGCAATGGCTATCTATCAAATTCAGAGTAAATATCTAGGTCTGTTCGGCCCTGCCAGATGGCACTGTCCATTCATGGTCTATTGATTCAAATTACAATCGAACAATTGGCATCCTATCATTGAAAACAGATACGACACATATCCATTATCAACCTTTGCTTAGACATATCACTGGTTTAGGGCTCAATGTCCATGTCACCCAAACCACATCGAATCTTCATACACGTGGTATGATTTTTAATGAGAATGAAAATCCTCCCAGTTGTGATAAGGCCATACTGGGCTTAAACAAAAAACATAGGCTAAGTTATCACAACTGTTGTGAGGGAAATCCCCTTCCGGACTAGAAAATAGGGTTATCTTATGCATGCAAATATGACCAAAAGAAATATACTTTATACCTTCGTCCCCAGACTTAAACCCCATTCCTTTTCAGAAAATACATGGTTTAGACTGACATACCTTGTTCCGGATGTTCGATGTCGATCCTTCCTCCCGCTTGATCACTTGTTAGCAGTCCTCCTTTCAAAGCTAACCTGTATGCAAAACAAGCAACAAACTACACATGCATTTTACCTATAGACTAATGGGTTAGAGATTCAAACATATATTTATTGTACTATGAAGAACTCATAAAGTGGGACAGGAAAATCATTTCTTTATTACTTTAAATGAATCAACTTACAGAGGTTGACACCAGCCACTACTCCACGAATCCTGATCTTGGGCTCCTCTTCAAATGTCCTCCAACTTCTTTGCTTTGTATCTCTTATGAAACAAGTATGGCTAAAGGGTTGGGACAATGGGAATATGCAATTACGCAAAGTTTCTTTGCTATCTTTTTCCTTTTCCAAATGGGACCCCTACCCCTTCTTTTATAGGCTAGACGGAGCTAGGTATTTGGACGAACCCTCGGCCATGCATGGTCAGGAGTTTCAATTAACTCACCCAAAGCTGTGTGTTCTGTCGACAACTTTCATTTTTTCGTGCTTTTGTCGGTCCATGTAAGATGTTCTAGGTCAGCTAGTGTGTACACGTGTGCAATAATGGAGTAGGGCGCGTGGACCCTTATAAAAGAGGTTTTTTAAAGAGTTTTTCAGCAGTGCTTTGGCCAAGAAGGGATCTGAGATGGCCTGATACTAGGTAAGCATGTATGGTGCAATTTAGGGTTATAACAGATGCCCCCTAATGTGTGAGGTCAGAAGAGCATCTAATGGCCGAAATACATTACCAATCTTTACTGATGTGTCGAATGATTGAGCCCAAGGATCAGGAACCGGGAGGCGGCATCTGCAAAATAACAAATGTCTCATCGAGGTGGGCATACCCATGCTCAGGATAAGATAGAATCATGTCTACCAATCAGATACACTGTATATACATGTCATATAACTATATAAAGAGTAGTCGTGAACAATACACAGTGGAGCTACATCTCGAAATCAAAAAGATATACATATAGAGTATCCATCTTCTATAAGCTGATACGACCTGATGGCTGGAGATGAGGTCTTTAGAGCTCGAACAACTACTTCAAAATCTTCAAAACTCGGGTAGGAGTGTAATATGAGTGTACGACTGCACTACCCAGAGGTCTTCGACAACTCGTCGGTCATGGAATTGATGATCAGATTGAAGGCTTCATTTATTTCGAACAAGGACTTGATTGGACATTCAGGATGGATGGGTATGAGGGCAAGAGGCAAATTGCAAAGGGGTCGACTCAGGCTTGGTGACAAACTTCCCTTGGACAATAGCACGACAAATGATGAGACTTAGGCAGCATGGCATTAATCATAAGTCTACGAAGTAGGAGGCAACACAAACTCTCCATATGTTTGGAAGGATAACCAAACAGAGGAGGACACAACTCTATATAGTGAGAACAGCTTCCTAAGGTTGTACTACATCCCATAGTTTGATGAACAAATGGATAGATGTGACTTATCCAAGGGCGACTCATTATGCTACCAATAAAGAAAATACTTTTCCCATCCTCTTTTTGTGGTATATTTGAATTTTTTTTTTGTCTTTTTCAATAATTTTGGGAAAAAGAATAAAGGAATGTTACGTTACAATGGAGGACTGAGTGTTGCAAACATACAAGTTCAAGGCACAAGGACAAGACTAATGTTCTAGTATAATGGTACTCGAGAAAAATCCTCTGGGGGCTAAGGGTGTTAAGACGCAGAAGAAAACTGTTACAAGGCTGGTGTATAAGGTATGCAAACGTGGTTAACAAAACACACAATGGTAATGTCCTTCGATGGAAGTTTAATGAGCCCAAAGAAGGTAATCTCGGTGGTTTTTCATATTTAGAGAGTCTGAAAAAACATAAAAGGAGACTCCATTGGGGTACCTTTTTTGAAGATAGTCTAGTCGGTTCGAAAAAGGGGTAAACTAGCGCCGACAAGACATCTATTCAAAACCATTTTAACGAGTGTGATAAGGACAAGATCACTCCGCCATTTTTTCATTTTTAAGGAGTCTGAAAAAATCTTAACTATGGACTCTGTCAGGAATGTTCTTCTGGACCATTTTAATGAGTGTGAAAGAATAAGGTCACTCGATGATCTTTTCAATTTTAGGGAGTCTAAAAAGAGCTTAACTATGGACTTCGTGGGGGTTCCTTCTTCATAGTTTTATTCCCTCGGGCCCGAAAAAGGGATAAAATTATATCTGAGAGTAATCTTCTATAGAGCTGAAGTTCCATAGAGTATACCTTTGTTCATACAGTTGACCGTCCAAACCAAAAAAGGGGTAAACTACTGCCAGGCATATGTGACTTCAAATTTTAGTTTTAACGAGTGTGAAAGGCCACAAGATTACTCGACAATCTTTTCATATTTAGAGGGTCTGAAAAGGGCTTAAAAGAAGACTCGTAGAGGTTACTTTTCTCAGTTAATCCGGATGAGATGGAAAAGCATAAATGCAGTCTCGCCAGATGTTTCTTTAGGATCTCAAAGCGATCTTAAAAAACAACAAAGTTAGCTCATGATCGACTCTTTGTGGGTCGATGCCTAGCATCTCCTCAGGGGAGCAGTATGCTTCGATGAAAACATTGTCTATGATGCCAGGGGTTCTGGATATTTTGATAGGTATCGTTTCAGCAATGGTTTCCATATTACCCTCAGCATAGATCTTGTGTGTAGCTAAGGGATTAATAGGACAAGACCTATCTCTAGTCATAGTCAAGGTGAATTCTCCAGCCTTGATTCTACTTAACACTGGGAGGAAGTA
This sequence comes from Picea mariana, assembly GCA_032191745.1. NCBI lineage: Eukaryota > Viridiplantae > Streptophyta > Pinopsida > Pinales > Pinaceae > Picea > Picea mariana. The sequence goes on along the minus strand of JASDQU010681654.1, from coordinate 83,408 downwards.
TGATCTGTGATGAAGATCATCCCAGGGTTTGTCCAGACTAGTCATTGCTTCAATTGTAGCTTCATTAGAGGGAAATACTAAGTCTAATTAATCACTATGAGCAAGAGAACCCTGAGCCCAAATAGGCTCTAGAAGTGGATCGAACTCTTGTGCAGAAGTTGGATCAGTGTTGGTTGGAGCTTGATGGACTAAAGAGTACGCTACTTCAGCTGCGGACAAGGGCATGGACATGCCTGGGTGCCCTGTCCTATCCATCATGACCGTTGGGGAAGGAAGTATGCACGGATCATCGAAGTAAGTCGTGCAGAACGATGAAACTTGAATAATCTCAACCTTATGGTGATTGGATATAAACTTGATATCGCCTTAAGGGGGCGGGTAATCAAAGGCACCCATCAAATATGGGCACAAACCAACCCCTACGTTGACTAGACCTGGTTGAGGATTATCAATCATCGGGATCGTGGATGCCCCCAATGAAGGGTCAGGTCTGGAGAAAGACAATTGATCGATGGTCACTATCCGACCCTCGTGTGGAAACAACAAGACCCGGAAAACTATAGCAACCAAAGCTTGCATGGCATAAGTCCAACTCCTCCCTAACAAGAGGTTATAATCGAGGGGTGCATCGACTAACTCTACCTCGACACACACGGTATTCCCTCCTAACTGCATGGGGAAAGAGGGAATGATACTATGTGGTTGAAACGAACAATCGTCGAAAGCAGTAAGGAGAGTAGGTGACGGAGAAAAAATAGGCTAGCCAATGGCCTTCCAACATGCCAACAACATAACGCATGTCAAGGCTCCCTCATCAACCACCGTGCGGAAGATATTCCGAGTAAAATTTTTCGTGGGATAAGCCACTACTATCTGAAACACTACGTGGTAAGGAAGATGAGGTTTTAAGTTAGTTGTATCCAGCATGGTTGTACCCGGATTACAAGTCTCGGTAGATCCTAAAGCAGTCAACAAGGCTTTCCTCTGGGAAGGGAAGCTTTGGAGGACCTCCAAAGCAGACATCTCACAAGGGGTTTGTGATAAATCTTCCACGACAGAGTAGTTCTGGGTGGCCCTTGTGTTTGGTTTATGAGAATCTTTTTTGAATGCACCTTTAGGAATGTGTGTCATTGTTTCGCCCAAGGTCTTCTCAGTCTGTAGAGGAAGAGATGGGAGTTCGGCTTATTTTCCCTTCTCAGAAGTGCTTGGTTTACTATAGTCATGCGCTCTAGTCGATATAAAAGCATCACCCTTCACCATATATACATTCGTGGATGTGGGGTTGTTCAAAGACGAAGATGGTACTTGGCTTCCCCCTTCCGTGCTTGTAGAGGCTTGGGTTAGATTTTTCCCATGTTGAAACGGATTGGTCAACACAGTAGGTTGTTGCTGCGTCACAAAATTTTGGGCTTCTGCAAGCCGAGGACATAGATGGGTTGGGTGGTCTTCCGTGCACAAGTTGCATGGATACCTTGCCTTCCATTTCTCAGTGTTGTCCCCGCTAGAATTATCGGTAGGTATTTTACCCCCCTTACCCTTCTTTTGTTGTTTTTTCTTTCCTTCAGGCTGTTGGGTGGCCTTTGGGTTAGCCGATTGCACTGTGTGTACCTCCAACGTTTTGGTAGGGGGAGCAGCCAAAGTAGTAGTTTGGCTAGCCGCTATGTGTTGTATAGATAACTACTGCAACTGCTTCATCAATTGCTCAACAGGCTTTTTTTGTGCTGAACCAACAATACCATCGGCATGTGGTCCAACTCTTTTTCTAGTTTTATCTAGTATTGAGCATGGCACATCTGGCAAGATGTTGTACAATAAACCGAACCGAGAATAAATGAGCTCAAATTGTTGATCTCTCATGATGGCATCTTCTTCGGAGAATACTCCCGACGTTGCAACATCTTTGGATAACTGCGGGACCAAAGACTTAAGGAACCACTCGAGCAGGAATGCTGGTGGGACTGGCACCTTAATTAAACTTATCTGGCGTCTCCATTCTTGGATGTGATCAGAGATATGGTCTGCTGTCGTCTGTTCAAAATTGGCCAGCAGCTCTGTGCCAACGTCGTATCTCACAGGTAATTGGAAATGGCTTAGGAAAACCATTGCCAGCTCACCGAAGGAAGAGTATATTGAGTGATCGAGCTGAATGTACCATTTCACAACACTCCCAATGAGAGTACATTGAAACAATCGCAACTGTACAAAGTCATCTTTCAATGAGTTAGATGAGCACCAAAGATGGAAGGTAGTCACATGATCTCCTGGATCTTTGTTAGGCTTGGCTTCGAACTTTGGAATGTCCGAAGGAAACTTTGTCGACATAGGAGGCCAATGCGGATCGTGACAAATAGGGTCATTCAAAAACCTTGTCAAATCTGGCAAGTGCAAAGTCGCCAGGAAGCGGAGATTGGGTTGTTGGTGATAACATGGGAAAAAGGGGCCTGGAGTTTGACTGGCACTAGGTTTCCAAGAAAATTTTGGTTGCTGGCCTAGATTCTGGTAGAAACCATGGCCCTGGCCAGCGTATGGATTTTATGTAGGTGGAGACATCGTCGACTAACTTCTAAAATAGGACATAGATGGCTGGGCATGCATTACATTCGAAGGAATTTGGGAAGGGTTACCCCATGTCGGTCCCGTGGGGATAGGCATAGTAGTTTGTCTGGGGTTCCATTGATTGTGGAAATAATTACCCCAAATCAACATTCCGGATGAGGGAACGGATCCTTGCCAAGAATTCCAAGGCCCTGATGTGGAAGAAGTTCCTAGGTTTTCCCCCTGTGTAGGAATAGTACCCTGCATAGAAATAGATTGTCCAAAACTAGGATTGCCCCTAGTCGGGAAGGCAGCGGATGAGAATGTGTTGTTACCAAACACTTTGATCAAAGAAAACAGTGTCGAACCTACCATCATATTATGCGAAGGTGGTCCTTGAATCCCCACTCCAAATAAACTATGGTGTGTAGGTTGCCCGACAGATTGCTGATGTGAGCCACCGAGTGAAGGGGACGGAGGAGCTATATGACCTCCTCCGTAAGGGAAAGCGTTAAAAGGAGCAAGAGTGCCCCCCATGTGACCTTGCAGAGGAGTGCTAGAGCTCCCTAACCCCAGACCTAAAGTCTGTAAAGTGGAGTAGGAAAGTACAGGACTTGTACCCGAACTAGGCATCCCGTATGAGAACAGAGGGCCTATCACACTTGGTGTGAAAGGGGTTGTGGCCACCGCCAAAGATGGGATCAGACCACTGTGCGATGTAGAGGCGGTCAAGACCATGGTGGCTTGGACTGTTGACGGTGGGTTAGGAGGTGAAAACTCTCCTGTGGTGACAACTGTAGTGGGAATTGAAGAATTCCCAGAAGGAGTAACAACATTTGTTTCCATTTCTGTGTGCAACACTGTTTGGCGCTCGTAAAATTGAAATGGTATGATGAAAGGTGCCAAGAAATTAGTGGTTGGGGTTTCAACCGGGCCAAGAGCGTTCGCTCCAAGGTCCAAAACGGTCGATTCCTCTGGATGTTGTTCTGGCACAATTGCTTGTAACCCAGTCTCTTCAAAAGACCCTTGTTAGTCTACCTTTCACCTTAATGGTGGCAGGGGTGGCTCCAATGTAACCGGTGGCAGGCCAAAAATCCTTCGTGACCAGTGGAGCTCGTGATCCTCCACTGTACGAGAAGATCAAAGACACTCTAGGGTAGTCTAAATGTTCAAAAGTAACACACACTAAAAAAGTCCCTATGAGATAAGATAGGAAAACACTAAATTACTTGGAAGAACAGTTACAACAACCAACACTACAGAAACTTATCGGTGCAAGTGCAACTCGAAAATGGAAGCACCCTCTGGGTATACTCTGCAAAGCATGGCCCGATGTCTGTCCTAGGTACCGCGGTATACCCCCGCAGTCACCTGTGTATGTCCCTAAAAAGGATAGGTAGCTAGGTTGCCAGTGCGTGAACAGTCACCAGGCGGGTACAGTCGAAAGTCAGGTAGACCACAATGAGCAAGGTATCGAGTCCGAAACTTGTCAAGGGTATCGAAAGAAAGTGGTCCGAAAGACAACTAAGGACCTCAAATGGATTCAAGACCCACGAAGCCCCATGGAAAATGTGATCGACGGAATCCCAAAACAAGCCCTATATATGTGTTCTCCACTACGATTGGTCCAGCTTTGGAGGGGTTATCTCTGCTACCTTTCCGCAGGCGACCTCCTGTTTATCCCCTGTGTTAGAGGGGGGTCCCGGATAACTTTCATGATACTGGACTTAGACACTCCCTAACTTAGACTCCAATGTTTGATTGTAATGGCCTTGAAGAGTTTCCTCTCCAACCTAATCCAAGGCCCTAATCCTGAACTAGTTGGTTAACCCTACAAACATAAAAGTGTAATAAATTTTAGATTTAGCCTTAATTTTATGGCTTTGTCTTATGTCAAGGGGTATGAAAGTGAAACCGATGATGTGTAAAAGACGAAAGTAAAAATGAGTAAAAAGATGGAAACAAAAACTTTCACTTAATGCAAAATTTCAACAACTTTTCTATATATATATATATATATATATATATATATATATATATATATATTAAATTTTCTAAGATTTTGGACAACAAACTCAAAAGGAATTTCACTCAACTATAAGCTACTTATGATCTAAGTAAACTGCAAAAACTTATGAAATAAAAGACTTTTCCCTGGCTAATAATGCAAAATCACCCTCTTCAACCCAACAAGAAAATGAAAGAGATTTATTTTTTTTATTTAAATGTTGATAAAGAAAAAAGGAAAAATACCAACAAGTAAAAACCAAGAAAAACAATTATGGCCTAATCACAGATCGCAAAGAATCACTTCAAGAAATCACACACTAGTAACTTAAAAAATGACTCTCACACTTGTCTAGAAACCCTAAAAAATTCTTTTTTACGACAACTTTTAAATGAGAAAAAGAAAGCTAAGGGTAATATTAATCCTAAGCTACTGACTGCTAAGACAGAGATTCAAACACCTGAGAGGTATAATTCTTATCAAGGGAAAGGATGACTGCCTTACCCTCAACAAAAACTATCTTGCACAAGCACACTATTGATAATCCAACAATAAGCGTGTGAACGTGAGTTGTATAGAGACAGAGGGCGTGTACACGTGGGCTGACCTTGTACAAGCTGCGTGTATCTCTAAACTATGAGAAAAAATAAAAACAGACAATCCAAAACAGGAAGAGACCACTGATATTGATAACCAGGATCCCTTGAAGGCTTGGACACTCTTTTTAATAGAAAAAGCAAACAATGAAAGGAAAAAAATTGTAAAACAAACCAATCCGAGACAAGACTACAAACAACCAAGACTTAGAAAGAATCCTAGAAAACCCCTGAGAATGTCTAATTTTGACAAGGAAGAGGATGACCGCCTCAAAAATTTTCTGAACTCTACATGCTACTGCTACTTCTTCAGCTAGAGTTTACACGTGGGTTGTAAGAGAGTAGGGCACGGGTACACGCGTGCAGACCTTATGTAGGCCACGTGTACCTCTGTGGGTCTCGAAAAAACACAATCAAGTAAATAACAGAGACAATATAGGAAACTAGACTCCTTGCTAGCTTAGACTTTACATAAACTAAAAAAACAGGCAAGAAAACCAGTCTTTTAAAACTATCCAAAAAGAAAACAAAATTCCTAGGAACCCTAGAGACTTCCCCAGTATGGTCTCCAATTCTGTTGTGAGGGAAATCCCCTTACGGACTAGCAAATAGGATTATCTTATGCATGCAGATATGACCAAAAGAAATATACTTTCTACCTTCATCCCCAGACTTAAACCACATTCATTTTTAACAAATACATGGTTTAGACCGACATGCCTTGTTCCGGATGTTCAATGTTGATCCTTCCTCCCGCTTGATCACTTGTTAGTAGTCCTCCTTTCAAAGCTAACTTGTATGCAAAACAAGAAACAAACTACACATGCATTTTACCTATAGACTAATGGGCTAGAGATTCAAACATATATTTATTGTACTATGAAGAACTCATAAAGTGGGATGGGAAAATCATTTCTTTATTACGTTAAATGAATCAACTTACAAAGGTTGAGACTGGCCACTGCTCTGTGAATCCTGATCCTGGGCTCCTCTTCAAATGTCCTCCAACTTCTTTGCTTTGTATCTCTTCTGACACAAAGATGGCTAAAGGGTTGGGACAATGGGAATATGCAATTGGGCAGAGTTTCTTTGCTATATTTTTCCTTTTCCAAATGGGACCCCTACCTCTTCTTTTATAGGCTATAAGGAGCTAGGTATTTGGACGAACCCTCGACCATGCATGGTCGGGAGTTTCAGTTAACTCACCCAAAGCTGTGTGTTCCGTCGGCAACTTTCCTTTTTTCGTGCTTTTGTCGGTCCACGTGGGCTATTCTAGGTCAGCTAGCATGTACACATGTGCAATAATGGATTAGGGCACGTGGGCCCTTATAAAAGATGTTTTTTAAAGAGTTGTTCAATAGTGCTTTGGCCAAGAAGGGATCTAAGATGGCCTGATGCCAGGTAAGCATGTATGGTGCAATTTAGGGTTATAAAAACAACTTGAAAAAGGTCATGCATGACATTCTTTCCAGTTGTGATGAGGCCATACAGAGATTAAACAAAAAACGTGGGCTAAGTTATCACAACCTGAAAAATTTCATAAGTGAGAGAAGAAAAAATATTGGTGGTATAGGAAATACCGTCTTTCCAGGGTTCAGTGTCAATGCCAGCAACCACATCGAATGTGCATAAGTGTTGCATGCTATTTAATCAAAGTGAAATTCATCCCAGCTACCATGAGGTCATCCTTCCCTTGAGCAAGAAACATAGACTAAGTTACCACAACTTGAAAAAGGTCATACACGAGAGAAAAAAATGCATTGCTACGCTTCCTTCTAGAGAGAAATTGACATATCACAATCTAAAAAAAAAATCCGTGCACAACACAATAGAAATAGGTACAGTCACATATCCCACAATGGTCATGCAACTGCCCAAGAGGAAAAAATCACATTTTGTGGACTAGAAGCAACACCGTGCACTACTACCAATGAAAACCAACAAACGATTTCTACCCATAGTTCCCTGTGAAAGAAAGATGCAAGACAGGCCTACATGAAACAAATCAAAGACACTCCTTCCATTGCATGTGCAATTTGTGATCAATTGAATTTCGCAAAAAACAACAAGTCTTTCACGCCTGATTTGAAGCAGAATACCTCCGCTTGACAGCACATGATAAAACATTTTCCAGTGGCAAAATTTGTCTTCCATGCAAACGGTCGCTTGAAAATGGAAAAATGCCACAATTTGCAACCCCTGACCAAATAAGATGTAATACACCACTACCAGATGTAAGTGCACTTACAGAACTTGAAGAGAGACTTGTGTCTCTGTGAATTTAATTTGCACAAATCAAGCCCTGGGGCTATAAACGACCCCAGATGGGCTTAACAGGATCAATTATTAATGTTCCGATTCAACTAGATGTTGTGAAAAAATCCTAGCCACAACTCATTAGCGATACAGTGACAATTGATGTGGTTCTCAAAAGACGCTTGCAATGAAAAAAGGTGTATCAGACAGGAAAAGTGTTNATGGGCTTAACAGGATCAATTATTAATGTTCCGATTCAACTAGATGTTGTGAAAAAATCCTAGCCACAACTCATTAGCGATACAGTGACAATTGATGTGGTTCTCAAAAGACGCTTGCAATGAAAAAAGGTGTATCAGACAGGAAAAGTGTGTGTGCATGCTTTTATGAAAGCATTAAAAGAATTATGTTCCAGGGCCCTGTACAAAGCACATAACATTTGTATAAATGAGAACTGGAACAATGTTCCTGGAGAAGAGGATGATTTCTCTGTAGAGACTCTTGAAACTGGTAGTGAATTTGATACAAGTGATGAATCAGAGAATGAAACACATGTGATGAGATAGTTCTTTCGGATTCATTGCATTGGTTTTTTCATATTCGACGTTTCGGACCAAACCAATGTGGTCCATGTTTCTTACAAGAATTTAGAATATTAGTCATCTAATTTTTTGAATTAAATATAATATTATTTAAAAACAATTATTAATAATAATAATAATTTCAAAATAACAAGCAAACATTCTTCACATGTAACCATAAAGAAACAACGGTTATTAAAAGGATTTTCATGTGGTTTCACTTAAATAATCTTGTTTATAAGGTTATATTAAACATTCACTCTCTGATATGAAGAAGATTATGATATTTGTCTAAATCATCACATATAAAAACAAGGTTGTGTGACAGCATAGTCCTTGTCGGGTTGAATTGGGATAGTGAAAACTGCAGCAGAGATGTGACAAGCAGTATGAAGCACAGGTGGTATCCATGCAGTAAATGACATGTGGCCTCTAGAGCCCCATTTATTTTTTGAAAGTATATAACAAAATACAATTTGTGCATAGTGGAAGATAAAAATTTATGACGACACAATTATGAAAGGAGATAAAAAAAGCAGCTTAATTTGAAATATATTAAATAAGCTACAAGTTCCTAGAAATTTAAATGCATTTGTCAAATAGACTGGTGAAAGATAAAAATGTATGAGGACATAAATATAAAAGGAGATAAAAAAAAATTATTTGAAATATATATATAAAAAAACTCTGTTACATATTCCTGGAAATTTCAGTGCATTTGTCATATAGACTAGGATTGGGGCTCCCGCAGACCATAAGAGAAATATGTACAAGAAACAAGACTGTAGAAAGAATAAGTAGGCGACGGTAGAGTGCAATACCTGAATTTTTGTTTTTCTAAAGGTATCAATCTTTGACTAGACATTTCTATTTAAAAAAGTGGAATAACTGGGTTGATAAACAAAGCATGATGCAATCAGTAGACTTACAGTGATGGTACCTTGCTATTTGCTTGTGGATGCCTTTTCATTGATGTCGTTGACGACAACTGAAATCATGGAAACTTCTCGTTGCCTTTCGTTGGCGACCAGCTTTAATTTCCTTTCGAGCCATTCTTCAATGTAGATTCTCATTGGGGCGACGTTGATCTAATTCCAGATTTTTACGTTGAAAAGTTTGTTTTCTAATTCCCCGAAGTTGATAGAAAGATTACGCAGAGCCTGATCAATTTCCTCATTTTGTACTGAATAGTTGACTAGCCATTTGTCAATGCGATCTTGACCATATTCAAGGATGTTGTAAAACTTTTCCAAAGACAATGCCTTAAACATATAAGCATGTTTATCGAAGTCTCGCCTAGTTAAGGGCAAGGAGTTGACGATTAAGTTGGGGTCTTAGAAGTCATTGGTCCTTCTGGCTAAGTTTATTCTGGACAACCTTGTGAATACTTTTTCTTTCTTTGATATGGCTTGTTCACATGACTGAACAATGAGATGCAGGTTCTTCACTTTTTCTTTCCAACATGCATTTAATTGACCGATCCGGTTTTTGGATGGAAGATCTTGTTGTCTTCTTCTTGTTTCTGTCATGTTGTTGACAATGGTGCCAAAAGGAAGGATCGTGTTTAAATAGAAATGTTCTTCATCTTTTAACTCCGCCTGCAAATGTTTGAGCAATTTATGTTCCCTAGTTCCAAGGGAAGTCATGGTTTGTGATGTTTCCCATGCCTCAGTAACCAATTCCATTCTTTTCTTGATATTATTCTCCACATATCCTCTACAGAATGAGAGGAGGCTGGAGGATCCTTTTAACTTGGCTGCAGCGGTGGCAAGCATGGCTATTGCCAAAGGATTGGCAAGCAATGGCATAGGAATCAAAGCCTCTTCCAATTCCTTGACCTGATGCTTCAATCTGGCATTCTCAGCCTCGATGCCTCCAATGGAATCATGAAGTGCATCTCTGCTAGCTATGTGAAGTTGACAGATTTGGGACGTCCGCATGTTCACAAGGTTAACCTCTGAACGAGATTTTCCTTTCTTGTTTTTTACATTTGTTTTTCAATAATCAATTTTTTGGACTAGCTATAAAAAACAACGCTCTGGAACACGAAGGATTCATCTTCATTAAAAATTTTGGTATCAGATATGTCCATTGGATGACTATGATAGATGGTGTCTCCAGGATGATCGAGGTAGCAGAGTACGCTATCCAGATTAGGCTCAAGTTCCATGTTCTCACTCTGAATTTCGGGCTCTTCCGCCTATCCCACATTTTTTTTCTCTTCTTGTCCACTGGAATCTTGTGAAAACTATCAATTTTAGAGTGAAGAGGGTTGTTATCTCCTCCTCTGTTTGAACAACTCTGAGTTTCTTTGTTGTTATGGTGGGCCATTGGAGTGATGCTCTAGGATGTCGTACTTTTGGGAGTGTTATTCTCTGATTGAACACTCTTGTCACCGGGGCCTTTTCCTTGTTGCCTGTACAATTTAGTTTTTCTTTACAGTGTGTCTAGGTCACCGGCGTTAGAAGCAGGAGCGTTGCCGCCAGTGTCTCTGTTTTTGGTCAGGTGTTTTTTGAAAAAACAATTTCCAAAGCCAAGTGTTTGTAAATGTTGTAGAAAATTTTTATCGGGGCCGAACCCTCTTAGGATTTCAACATATCTCAGGTTCAAGTTGCTAGAATGCGTTGCGAATTCGTCAATTTTGTTGACGTTCTTCAACACGAAGTCCCCAACTTTCCAAGATATAGGAATGAACTATTTTTTTCTCTTCTTTTGGAATAGATGCAACCAATAATTGTATTGTCGTGCTACTTTTGTGACAAACATTATGTCCGTAATGTGACATGGAAGGAGAGCAGGTTTTTCCCTAGAGCCAAAAATTCTTATCACAATGTAATCATCTGAATGTTCAAGTGTCCCCTTCCTATCCAAAAAACTGGTTGCATGTTCAGATATGTGCGGAGCATCTTCTCCTAACAACAAAACTTTGAAAACAGACATGAAGCCATTAAAAACCTCATAAAAATAGTGGGAGGCCTTGTGCTTCCACAAGGCTTGGTACCAGAACGTTACTGGGTCAAATTCCCAGTTGACATTCTTGGAGAGAGACAGTTCTGGAAACTGGCAGCAATGTGTTATCGCAAAAACTAAGTAGGATGACATATAAAACTTATTTTCCCTTTTGAATCTTGACAATTAAGAACATATTTCATGGAAAATTAACTTGCCCCAATAAAAAATGGCTTGTTCCTTGACTGTGAAATAAAAAATATAAAGAGCCATCTGGGAAATAGTTGTTGTGGACTCCTGTCCCGTTATTATTGTAAACAACCAGGCAATTTCGCAGAATGGATTTCTAAATGAACTAAACTGCAAGCTTGTGATATCTTCAGGAACTAAAATCAGGTCTTCCAATAAATGGGGCAAGACATCCAACCCGTTATTATTCTTTGCTAGGAACTATTTGGAATCTTCTCCTTTGAATGTCAATGTTGGCTTCAACAATCTTAACATTTGACGAAAGACCTAAGGTAACAAAGAAACAAAAGAGTGGTCCCACAGTGGAATAATTATTTTGTCTAAAATAAATTTATCGATGCACCAAGAGACCGGCTCCTTATAGTAAAAAAATTCAGGGACACAACCTGCACAAGCAATCCCATAGGTCTAAATTACTTTGTTCTGGGCGGCAGGGGTTGAGTAATAAGAATATGCCCTAGACCACTGGAAGTTCTAGTCCTTGCGCCCAAAGATGTTCACTGTATCTCCACAGAACTGTTGTTGAGATGATGCCATATGTTTATGAGAACGTTGGTTTTCTCTAGATGATGGTTGAAATGAACAGTCAGAGCTGATAATATAACTCTCCACAAAATCTTGGTTAAATGGTTATGAATGGGAAATCTCCTCGAGCCTTTCGTTGATGAATGACAATTTGTATGGGTGGAACATGATGAACTGTTAGCAGTAAGGATTACTTATTGCATATTTAGAAGTTCAAAGGTGGTGGGTACAATGAAGAGCAATTAAGGATTGGAGGTTTCATGAATGTCCCAAGCCGACGACGTGTGAACAACATTTCATGATTTTGAAATCAACACTCGGAAGGGATAATATAACCCTCCACAAAGCTTGGTTTAATTCATATTAATAGGATATCTCCTCGAGCCTTTTTCCCATCAATGACAATC
>JASDQU010681654.1:46630-57569 GCA_032191745.1 Picea mariana | reverse complement strand
TCACCGGTTCGAAACCTGCGGGGACAAAAAATCCAACCATGTTAAGGGTTGGTGTGGCTCAGGCCGGGTGCGATCCCCGGGTGATTTTGACGGCTTAGATGCCCCTGAGTCGCGGTTTCTCAAGCCACAGGTTAATCGCAGGTCCTGCACAAATTAACAAACAAAAAAAAAAATAGGAGCACAAATTAAAAAATAAATCACAATACAAGGTTATAAACTTTGGAATTATCAATCACTATAAACCCTGGATATCTAAACATTTCAATATGATTAATACAAATAAAAAAGGTATCGTACATGATAAAACTTTGGATATGGCAACACAAAATTCATTGGGAATAGCGAAGCTGGCAATAAGACCTCAAATCTATCATCCAATCAGATCATAACATATATAGCTTTTTTATTATATAAAAAATAATGTTTTTAGTTCTCTATGTTGAACATTAGAAAGCATGCAAAAACTTGTAGTCAAACGACAAACTAATATAAAGTCAACGAATTATCAATCGCTATAGTCCCTCTATGCCTTCGGCGAGAACTAATAAGAGGTATAGTAGTTAGTCTCTATTTTTGGTTTGATTTGATTTGGTTAAATATTTAAAATAAGCTTTAGATATTTGTGTAAATCATCACATATAAAAATAAAGGGCATAACCATTAGTCCCTGCTTTTGGTTCGATTTGATTTGGTTAAATATTTAAAGTAAATTATGTTGTGGCTTGTATATGAAGTGTTGAATTTTCATACTTAGTCATGTTTTTGGTTTTCAACTATTTTTCCATGTTTCCGCCTATGCCATTTGTTATCATTGTCAAATTTAACTTTGACATTCTTGTGTTATTTGGTACTCGGCAATAGATGTTGATACACATTTTTTTCTTCAATCCATTGTTTTGGGTAAATGAATTAATTGTGAATTTATTATATATTATTAAAGAATGACTACTAAAAGGAGACAAGCTACTTCTAGGACTCATGTCTAATACCTCAATCAATTAGTCCATCAAATTACTACGTAATATTGTAGCTTAATTAAACTAATACTAAATAATACTAAATATTATTAGTAACTTAAAAACATTTTCAAATGAACCCCAAAATTCACTTGGAACCTTGGCCCTTGGAGATCTTGAAGTCTTAGTAGAATAAAAGGACAAATGAAAAAATGAAAAAAAACAATGGTACTTAAAGCTTCAAAACTAGGTTTGAAAGATAAGCTAACTCTATCTCTTGCTTTAGAAGGTTAGAATTAAATATTCAAATCATTTTAAAGGAGTTTTCTCCGAGACATGGAATTAGTGAATATGTTCTCCTCCCATTGCCTCTCTCTTCACATGTTTTCTATATATTTTAAGTTGTATGTTTTTTGTTTTTTTAATGTGGCATGCCCATTTTAATTATGGTTGACTATAATAAAATTCTAAACTTTTGCAAATACATTAAGCATACATCTCAAATTAACTTGCTAATTTAAATTTCATAAATATAAAATTAACATGGTATGAAATGAGTAGGTAACATTGTAATATTTTTTATATTAAATTTTTCAAAAGTTTTTTATGTTTTTTATGAATAATTTTAAAGAAGGGACTTGTTTCTTTGTAACTACTCCTCTTATTTATTTAAGTTTCTATATGATGTTGCATATTATCTTAACATATTAATTTCATTATTTAGAAGACAATATTTATTGCTAATTTATTATTGCTAATTTAAATTTCATAAATATAAAATTAACATTGTACGAAATGAGTAGGTAACATTGTAATACTTTTTATATTAAATTTCTCAAAAGTTTTTATGTTTTTTTATGAATAATTTTAAAGAAGGGACTTGTTTTTTTTAACTACTCCTCTTATTTATTTAAGTTTCTCTATGATGTTGCATATTATCTTAACATATTAATTTCATTATTTAGAAGATAATATTTAAATTTATGTTTTTTTTTTAATTAAATAAAAACATATTATCAACAATTTTTAAAATATTTTTGTTTACAAAGTGGAATAATGTCCATTCCTTTGCTTAGTGTGCCTTTCTTATTTGCACATCCATGGATCTAGATCTGGGAGGGGATGCACTCCCCCTCTAAACCCAGAGGTCTTGTCCTTTTATGTTGATGGAAAATTCTTCTGAAGCAATCATCTTGCTTTGTGAAGAAATTGGATAACATTCATGAGGTTTTTATTTTGGATTCCATCTAATTAGGTTTGATAGGTCAATTCGTTAGGATCTAGTATTCTCCCATATTGATGGCCATTTTGGATTAGAAAAAAGTGACATATTTTAATCAAAAGGAAACTCACCCACAAGTTCCCCGATAGAGGGTTTTATGTATTTTTATTTGAGGCAAAAGAAGATAGGAATTTAATATTTAGAAACATGCCCTATTTATTCAACAACGGAGTGATGTACTTGAACTGATGGATCCCTGACTTTGTCCTAGAGTTGGATGTTCTTTCTACTATTCCTGTTTGGATTCACCTACCTCACTTGCCTCTACATTGTTGGAATATCATTGTTTTCGTATTTCTGTGGTGATTATTTTCGAACTTGTTTTTCGAATAATCCACAGTAGTTGTCATTGTTATCGATGTTTTGAATCCAAATAGAAATTCATCATCAAGACTAATTGTCAATTGATAGCTTGCTAATCTTGATCAATTAATAATTAATATACATGATGTTTTTAAGTTTTAACCTAAGTTGACTTTCTAAAAAAAAACTTAATCTACAGAGTTTTAAACAAAAATTAAAAATTAAACTAAATAATAAATAACAATATAAATTATTACTAAGTTTGTAAAAGTATTAATAGTGTTTTTTATTATATATATATATATATATATATATAAATTTTAGTATTTTTATTAATTAAATTATATTTTATAAAAAAAAAAAAAAATTTTAATTAATTGAATTATATTAAAGTTAATGTAAGAAGGTAGCTTTAGTAAAGAGTTTTAATAGGGTTTTTTATATAATATAAGTAAAGAGTTTTAATAGTGTTTTTTTATATAATATAAGTCATAATACTTGTAATTAATTGGATTGTATATATAGGTTTGGTTGTTTTTAAGCTTATAGTTTTTTATATTATTATTTATTAGTACTTTTTAATTTATGTTTAAATTTAATGTAAGAAGTTTAGTGAACTAGTTATTATATTATGGAAAGGAAGCTTTCAATTAGGGTTTAGGTTTAGTTTTTAGTTGATTAGGATGAATCTAGGGTTTGTTTTAGAGTAGTGTTAAATAGTGTATTTAGTATGATTAGGTCTAAGCATTGAAGGTTTTTGTAAGAGTTGTTTTTAGTATTTGTTAGATTGTGTTTTTAGTATGATTTTTAGTATTATTAGGTCTAGGTATAGAAGGTTTTTGTATATATATAGATAATCATAATAGGTTTAAGATACTAAGTAGTAGGGGTTAGTTTGTGTTGTAAGTGATTAGGATGTAACATAGTAGGAATTTTAATTTATATATTGTCATAAGACTTAATTATTGAAATATATAGTAGTAGGTGTCTATAATTATAATTTATAAAGTAGGTAATGCAGGTTAGTTAGACCCCTAAGTCTAAGCGGTGACACAAAGGAAAAACCTAAATAAGCAAGGAAAGAAGAAGGGAGGTTTCATACCTAATTTGATCTATGAAGGTCTCTTAAGTTGGTTGATTAATGGGTGCCAAAAGTTGCTCACCTCTAGGCCACCATCTTTGTTCATATTGTTGGGGTGCTTGATTATTTTGAGAGCTTCTCTTAAGCATCTCATGTAGTAATGATCCTCCTTTGCTAGTATCTTTGTATCCTCCAGCAAACATGGTGTTTGGTCTTAAGTGAGTGCTCTGCTAAGGCCAAGGTGTGAATGCGTTCATTTCCAATGTCTGCTCCATGTTCTTTAATCCTTACCTGAAATGACCGTCCGGTTTCCCCAATGTAACATTTCTCGCATGAACAAGAGACCTTGTAGATGACTTTTCCTTGTTACTAGTCTATAGGGTCTTTTACATAATTCATTCTTTGTCTAATGGTAACTAGGGGTTTGAAGGAGGTTGTAATTTCTTTCTTTTTTACAACTTTTGCAATCTTGTCTATGACACCCCAAATGTAAGGAAGAAAGGCCTTTATATTGGAGGTTTGATCATTCTGTATACGGGTCCTATTATCCTTCCTATCCATTGCCCTTTTTATGTCTCTATCTCTATATCCAATGTTCTTAAAGACCTTAGTTAAGTGGTCTACTTCTTCCTTAAGATGTTCTTTGTCGAAAATTCTTGCCGCCCTTATCTCCATGGTGTTGAGAACCCCCATCTTCTGAGAGGGATGGTGGTGGGAATCCGCATGAAGGTAGCTATCTGTGTGAGTTTTCTTCCTGAAGACCTTGTGTCCCAGTGTACCATTATGTTTTCTAGTCATAAGAACGTCTAGGAAGGGTATGTTGTTGTTTTCTTCTAGTTCGAGGGTGAATTTTATGTTCTCTGAAATACCATTGAGGTGTTCAAAGAATTTGTCTACTTCTTCTTTGCCATGAGGCCATATGATGTTGGTATCATCAACATACCTTTTCCATCTAGATGGTTTAAGGGGATAAGTTTCAAGGGCATTTTTCTCGAACGTCTCCATGTAGAGGTTGGCTACGATTGGGGATAAGGGGGATCCAATGGCTACTCCACTTGTTTATTCGAAAAACTCTCCTTGGAAACTAAAGAAGGTTTATTTTAGACAAACTTCTACTAGTTTGGTTGTTTGAGGGTCTACAAGCTCATTTATAACTTGAATGGCCTCATTTAACAGGATCTTCATAAAAATTTAAACCACATCAAAGCTGATAAGGATATCCTTTGATTCAATTTTCTCCTGTTTTATGAGTTCCATGAAGTCTCTTGAATATTTTATGTATGAGTCTGTCTTGCCAATCAAAGGTCCTAGGATCCTTGCTACATACCTGGCTAGTTCATAGGTTGCGGAACAGATTGTGTTGACAATTGGTCTTAGAGGAACTCCTTCCTTGTGGATTTTTGGAATTCCATATATTCTAGGAGTGATTAGGCAACTTGGAGTTAGTCGTTTCTTCATTCTTTCATATGGGTTAGAATCTTTTATGGCTTTCTTGACTTCCTTGATAACTTTGGATATTGGGTTGTTGTTTAACGTTTTATAGCTGCCAGTCGTGGTGAGATGCTATATCATCTTGGTGTTGTAATCTATTCTTTTCATGACTATTGTAGCTCCACCCTTATAATCTTTTAAAATCACAATGTTTTCATTGTTTTTGAGGTTCTTGATGGCCTCGCACTCCAATTTGCTGATGTTACTTTTCAGTGGTTTAGCTTTCTTGAGGACGAGGGCGCAATCTTGTCTGATAGCGTTCTTGTCTTCTTCACTGAGGTTTTTGATACTGTCTTCTACACTGCAAATTATGTTTTCTATGGGAACAGTAGCCAGAGCAATGGCAAAGCCAAATCCTTTTTCCAATATGTTTACTTCTTTGTTTTTAAGAACATGGTTGGATAGGTTAGTTACTTTTTTCCTTGTTGTAGCGTATCTTTCGTTTGTTGTAGCGTCTTTTCCATCATACCTACCTCTGTTTGTTGTAGCATCAACTCCATATGTTGTAGCATCCCCTCCATTTGTTGTAGCATCAACTTTGTACGTTGTAGCATTCCCTCCATTCATTGTATCATCTTCTTCATTCGTTGTAGCATCCTCTCCATTCGCTGCGTGCTTTTTTTCTTTTAGTTTTTTCAGTTTGTTTGCTTGGCGTTGAATGGCCTTACGTCCCTCTCCTTCAGATTTTAGTTCAGCGGTAGCATCTAACCCTGTCCAGAGGTTTTGTCTAACCTCACGCGCGAGATGAAGGTGCAATCAGAAGGTTGTTTTTGATAGCCAGTCTAATGACGTGCGCGTACTCCTAATTTCTCCCTAGACTAGGGCACGACTCAACTATTTGAAGGCTCTATAGTTCCATCTACTGTGCAATTGGTGATTATTGACGATGAATTTTGGGGTAAGATTATTGTCTCTGCATTGTTTGAGAAAGTTGAGATCATAAGCTCATCTAATTATTTTAATCTACAAATTTTCCATTAAACGAAAATTGTTCCAGGTTTCCCTTCCGTACAGGGAAGATATCACTGTTTTCAGATTTCTGTGGTGAGTATTTTCGAAGTTGTTTGTCAGATAATCCACAGTAGTTGTCATTGTCATCGACGTTTCGAATCTGAATCGAGATTCATCATCAAGACTAATCGTCAATTGATAGCCTGTTGATCTCGATCAATTAATAGTTAATATGTAGGATGTTTTTAAGTTTTAACCTAGGTCGGCTGTCTAAAAACCTAATCTACAAAGTTTTAAACAAAAATTAAAAATTAAACTAAATAATAAATAAAAATATAAATTGTTACTAAGTTTGTAAAAGTATTAATAGTGTTTTTTATTATATATATGTATAAATATAAGTTTTAGTATTTTTATTAATTGAATTATATTAAAGTTAATGTGAGAAGGGAGCTTTAGTAAAGAGTTTTAACAGTGTTTTTTATATAATATAAGTCATAGTACTTGTAATTAATTGGATTGTATATATAGTTAATGTAGGAAGGGAACTTTAGTTAGGTTTGGTTGTTTTTAGGGTTATAGTTTTTTATATTATTACTTATTAGTACTTTTTAATTTATCTTTAAATTTAATGTAAGAAGTTTAGTGAACTAGTTACTATATTATGGAAAGGAAGCTTTCAATTAGGGTTTAGGTTTTGTTTTTAGTTGATTAGAATGAATCTAGTGTTTGTTTTATAGTAGTGTTAAACAATGTATTTAGTATGATTAGGTCTAAGCATTGAAGGTTTTTGTAAGAGTTGTTTTTAGTATTTGTTAGATTGTGTTTTTAGTATGATTTTCAGTATTATTAGGTCTAGGTATAGAAGGTTTTTCTATATATATCAATAATCATAATAGGTTTAAGATACTAAGTAGTAGGGGTTAGTTTGTGTTGTAAGTGATTAGGATGTAACATAGTAGGAATTTTATTATATATATTGTCATAAGACGTAATTATTGAAATATATAGTAGTAGGTGTCTATAATTATAATTTATAAAGTAGGTAATAAAGGTTAGTTAGACCCATGAGTCTATGCAGTGACACAAAGGAAAAACCTAAATAAGAAAGAAAAGAAGAAGGGAGGTTTCATACCTGATTTGATCTATGAAGGTCTCTTAAGTTGGTTGATTAATGGGTGCCAAAAAGATGCTCTCCTCCAAGCCACCATCTATGTTCATATTGTTGGGGTGCTTGATTATTTCGAGAGCTTCTCTTAAGTGTCTCATGTAGTAATGATCCTCCTTTGCTAGTATCTTCGTATCCTCCAGGCAGACATGATGTTTGGTCTTAAGTGAGTGTTCTGCTAAGGTCGAGGTGTGAATGCGCTCATTTCTAATGTCTGCTCCATGTTCTTTAATCCTTACCTGAAATGATTGTCCGGTTTCCCCAATGTAACATTTCTCGCATGAACAACAGACCTTGTAGATGCCTTTTCCTTGTTGTTGGTCTATAGGGTCTTTTACAGACTTCATTCTTTGTCTGATGGTAACTAGGGGTTTGAAGGAGGTTGTAATTTCTTTCTTTTTTAAAACTTTTGCAATCTTGTTTGTGCCACCCTGAATGTAAGGAAGAAAGGCCTTTATGTTGGAGGTTTGATCATTCTGTATACGGGTCCTATTATCCTTCCTATCCATTGCCTTTTTTATGTCTCTATCTCTATATCCAATGTTCTTAAGGACCTTAGTTAAGTGGTCTACTTCTTCCTTAAGATGTTCTTTGTCGGAAATTTTGGTTGCCCTTATCGCCATGGTGTTGCGAACCCCCATCTTCTGAGAGGGATGGTGGTGGGAATCCGCATGAAGGTATCCATCTGTGTGAGTTTTCTTCCTGAAGACCTTGTGTCCCAGTGTACCATTATGTTTTCTAGTCATAAGAACATCTAGGAAGGGTATGTTGTTGTTTTCTTCTAGTTCCATGGTGAATTTTATGTTCTCTGAAAT
This sequence comes from Picea mariana, assembly GCA_032191745.1. Lineage (NCBI taxonomy): Eukaryota > Viridiplantae > Streptophyta > Pinopsida > Pinales > Pinaceae > Picea > Picea mariana. The sequence goes on along the minus strand of JASDQU010681654.1, from coordinate 49,522 downwards.
ACCATTGAGGTGTTCAAAGAACCTGTTTGGTTCTTCTTTTCCATGAGGCCATATGACATTGGTATCATCAACATACCTTTTCCATCTAGATGGTTTAAGGGGATAAGTTTCAAGGGCATTTTTCTTGAACTTATCCATATAGAGGTTGGCTATGATTGGGGATAAGGGGGATCCCATGGCTACTCTGCTTGTTTGTTCGAAAAACTCTCCTTGGAAACCAAAGAAGGTTGATTTTAGACAAACTTCTACTAGTTTGGATGTTTGAGGGTCTGCAACCTCATTTATAACTTGAATGGCCTCATTTAAGGTGATCTTCATAAAAATTTAAACCGCATCATAGCTGATGAGGATATTCTTTGATTCAATTTTCTTCTCTTTTATGAGTTCCACGAAGTCTCTTGAATCTTTTATGTGTGAGTCTGTCTTGCCAACCAAAGGTCCTAGGATCCTTGCTATGTCCCTGGCTAGTTCATAGGTTGGGGAACCGATTGTGTTGACAATTGGTCTTAGAGGAACTCCTTCCTTGTGGAGTTTTGGAAGTCCATATATTCTAGGAGTGATTAGGTAGCTTGGAGTTAGTCGTTTCTTCATTCTTTCATCTAGGTTAGAAGATTTTATGGCTTTCTTGACTTTCTTGACAACTTTGGATATTGGGTTATTATTTAATGTTTTATAGCTGCTAGTCATGGTGAGATGCTCTATCATCTTGGTGTTGTAATCTATTATGTTCATGACTACTGTAGCTCCACCCTTATCATCTTTTAAAATCACAATATTTTCGTTGTTTTTGAGGTTCTTGATGGCCTCGCGCTCCAATTTGCTGATGTTACTTTTCAGTGGTTTAGCTTTCTTGAGGACGAGGACGCAATCTTATCTGATAGCGTTCTTGTCTTCTTCACCGAGGTTTCTGATGTTGTCTTCTACACTGCAAATTATGTTTTCTATGGGGATAGTTGTCAGAGCAATGGAAAACCCCAATCCTTTTTCCAATATGTTTACTTCTTCATTTTTAAGAACATCGTTGGATAGGTTAATTACTTTTTTACTTGTTGTAGTGGATCTTTTGTTTGTTGTAGCGTCTTTTCTGTCATACCTCCCTCCATTTGTTGTAGCTTCTTTTCCATCATGCCTCCCTCCGTTTGTTGTAGCATCAACTCTGTACACTGTAGCATCCCCTTCATTTGTTGTATCATCAACTCTGTACACTATAGCATCCCTTCCATTCGTTGTATCATCATCTTCATTCGCTGTAGCATCCTCTCCATTCACTGCGTCTCTTTTTCTTTTAGTTTTTTCAGTTTGTTTGCTTGATCTGGATTTATGTAGGAACATAATGAAATACAGAAATACACATAAACGCGGAGATGGAGCATAAATAAGACTTCATTTCATTAATAACAAATGACTGGAAAATTCTTACAGACAGAATGGAAAATAAGCTAGGTAGGGCGCTGGTAGATTATCTCCGAGAAGAGATGTGGTGGCTACTGGCCTCTGAACTGCTTGTTACAATGAGGCTCAAAGGCCTATATATTACTGAGAAACAATGGAAAACCCTAAACATCCAAAAACCTAACCCTAGGAGAGGAAATGCCAGAATATGGGCCCCGTTGGGGTAAATTGGTACATCAATTTCCCGGGGTCGTAACTTTGGCATACTATCTCCATTTGATGCAAATGATACATCGTTAGAAATATCTATCCGAGGACTACATTGCTGATAGAAAATAGCGAGTCCAAACAGACTCATATTCGCCGAAGCATTCATGCCCAAAAAATGTCATTTAGGGCCTCAAAACAGCTCCGAAAGTTCAGGACCCGAAGAACTGCTAAAAATAGTAAATTGTGCTACAATTAAGGAAACTGAAAAACTGAAAGAAACAATGGTGTGGGTCCAAGTGGAATAGGCGGGTGGCCACCAATATCCACCTGGATAAATCCTCCCCCCTTAGAAATCAATGGTCCCTATTGCGTTGAGTTCCTCCATGAGATGAGGAAACTTCTGCTGAACTTGGTCCCTGGTGAGCCACTTTCCCTGGTGAAGAAGTTGGCCTCCTTTGACAACTCGATATATTTGGATCCTCTGTTGGTGGGTGTTCTTGATCTGTGTATCCATAATTCGATCAATTGTGGCTTGTTCCATGCAATCTGGGTTTAACTCTGTTGGTGTGAGTTGTTCTGCCATGTCGGATGTGTCTAGTAGAGGTGGAAAGTAGGGCCGGAGGCAGTCCACATTGAACACTGGGTGCAAACCAAGGAATGGTGGAATACTAAGCTCAAATGCATTGTCCCCTACAGCCTTGGTGATGATGTATGGCCCATATCAGAGCGGGAAAATCTTGCAGTAGGGTCTAGCGAGGCACTCCCTTTGCAAATGTAGCCACACTTTGTCGCCCACCTAGAAGTTGTGTGGCACCCGATGTTGATCATGTCGTTGCTTGTACTTAGCATTGACTCTGTCCAAGATTTCATGAACTTCGTGGTGGATGTGTTGAATGCACTCAATAAAGTTGTTTGCCTTTTTAGCCTCAGACTAGACATGGGATGAATATGCCTGAGTAGCCGCAAATGGCATGGCTACGTCAATGGGACATAGTGGCTGGAATCCCAAGCCCACTTGAAAGGGGTTGTGGCTGGTTGAGCTATGGAGATCCTGGTTGTAGCTGTGTTGTACATAGGGGAGGCTCTCATCCCATGTGTGTGGATGCTTTGAGTTGTACATGCGTAGAATGTGTACAATCATCTGGTTGACGACCTCTGTCTGGCCATCAGTTTGCGGATGGAAAGTTGTGGACTTGGTAAGTTTGGTGTCCAGCATCGACTAGAGGCTGGACCAAAATGTATTGAGGAGCCTGCTGTCCCGATCTAAGATGATAGACTGTGGGATCCCCA
>JASDQU010681654.1:22754-46530 GCA_032191745.1 Picea mariana | reverse complement strand
TTGTGTTGTGAGTGGAGCTCTTATGGAACTCACACCACTTCCTCATGTATTTTTTTGGCTTCGTGGTATTGTTCTTTGCTTGTGGCTTTGGAGGGTTATCCTGGGCCGCCCTGCCTTGGCTTGGTCCTTTGTTCTGCGGTTTGGGGGTACCTTTCCCTTGCTTCTGATTTGCAGACCCAAAGTCTCTCTTTTTCTGTTTGACTTTTGCTCAATCTTGGCAGCATATCGGTACGCCACACCAAGAAAGGAGATGTCGAGGAACTCCATTTCCTCTTGAATGTATCTGTGCAGACAACTACAGTACTTTAACACCAAATGTTTCTCTAAATCTTTGATACCCAACTTTGTGCGTAGGGTATGAAACAGATTCGTCATCTCATGCACATCTTGGTCCCTTTGCTGCCGCAGTGTAGTCCATTGTATGTATTTGTCCTCATAGCTCCCCACGGGATAACATTGTTCCTTGATGGTGTCTCAGAAAGAATTCCAAGTGGGTGTGGCTAAGAACAGAGAGGGTTCCCTCTCACCCTGTTGCTCCGAGTAGGTTTCCCACCAATCCTTGACATGGGGGGAGGCTTTGAGGAGTGCGAAAATAATCCTTTCTTGAACGAAAAATTCATGAACCGAGAAATATGCTTATAACATATTCAACCATCTATCTATGAAATCTGCATCTATTTGGCCCCCAAATATGGGAATGTCAAAGTTTACTTGTACCTTAAAAGGAGTGGTGCCTTCAGAGTGGTTGTTGGATGTCAATGCGCCGCTAGTGGGAATCCGTTGAAGAATCTGGGCAAAGTTGTCTATCATCGCGTTCCTTTGTTTCTCGAGGGCCTCCTCGAGCAACATTTTGATAAGATCTCCTACTCCCTCATATTTCTTTTCTTCCCCCATGGGCGATCGTCGGGGTTTGCAAGACTGATCTTGCAAAGGTTCAACCAGATCGAGCCCCAACTCCTTATACCTCGACCTCGTTGGGGACATGTAAAGAAAGATCGAGAACGAGCAGACCGCTCTGATACCACTGATCCGGATTTATGTAGGAACACAATGAAATACAGAAATACACATAAACGTAGATATGGAGTGGAAATAAGACTTCATTTCATTAATAACAAATGACTGGAAAATGCTTACAGACAGAATGGAAAATAAGCTAGCTAGGGCGTTGTTAGCTTATCTCCAAGAAGAGATGCGGCGGCTACTGGCCTCTGAACTTCCTGTTACAATGAGGCTCGAAGGCTTATATATTACTCAGAAATAATGGAAAACCCTAAACATCCAAAAACCTAACCCTAGGAGATGAAACGCCAGAATATGGGCCCCGTTGGGGTAAATTGGTACATCAATTTCTCGGGTTCGTAACTTTGGCATACTATCTCCGTTTGACGCACATGATACATCGTTAGAAAGATCTATCCAAGGAATACACTGTTGATAGCGAATATCGAGTTTGAAATGGACTCATATTCACCGAAGCATTCATGCCCAAAAAATGTCGTTTAAGGCCTCAAAACAGCTCCGAAAGTTCAGGACCCGAAGAACTGCTAAAAATAGTAAATTGTGCTACAATTAAGGAAACTGAAAAACTGAAAGAAACAATGGTGTGGGTCCAAGTGGAATAGGCGGGTGGCCACCAATATCCACCTAGATCATTGCTTGGTGTTGAATGGCCTTACATCCCTCTCCTTCAACTTTTAGTGTAGCGCTAGCATCTAACACTGTCCAGAGGTCTTGTCTAACCTCACGAGCGAGCTGAAGGTGCAATCGAAAGGCTATTTGTGATAGCCAATCTAATGATGCGCACGTTCTCCTCATTTCTCAAAGGACTAGGGCACGACTCAACTGTTCAAAGTCTCTATAGTTCCATCTACTGCGCAATTGGTGATTAATGACGATGAATTTTGGGGTAAGATTATTGTCTCTGCATTGTTTGAGAAAGTCGAGATCAGCAGCTTGTCTAATGATTTTAATCCACAGATTTTCCATTAAACAAAAATTGTTTCAGGTTTCCCTTCCGTACAAGGAAGATATCATTGTTTTCAAATTTATGTGGTGAGTATTTTCGAAGTTGTTTGCCGGATAATCCACAGTAGTTGTCATTGTCATCGATGTTTTGAATCTGAATCAGGATTCATCATCAAGACTAATCATCAATTGATAGTTTGATGATCTCGGTCTATTAATAGTTAATATGAAGGATGTTTTTAAGTTTTGACCTAGGTCGGCTATCTAAAAACCTAATCTACAGAGTTTAAAAAAAAAATTAAATTTAAACTAAATAATAAATAATAATATAGATTGTTACTAAGTTTGTAAAGTATTAATAGTGTTTTTAACTATATATATGTATAAATATAAGTTTTAGTATTTTTATTAATTGAATTATATTTTATAAACCAAAATTTTAAACTTTTAATTAATTGAATTATATTAAAGTTAATGTAAGAAGGGAGATTTACTTGAGAGTTTTAATAGTGTTTTTTATATAATATAAATCATAGTACTTGTAATTAATTGGATTGTATATATAGTTAATGTAGGAAGGGAGCTTTAGTTAGGTTTGGTTGTTTTTAAGGTTATAGTTTTTTATATTATTACTTATTATTACTTTTTAATTTATGTTTAAATTTAATGCAAGAAGTTTAGTGAACTAGTTACTATATTATGGAAAGGAAGCTTTCAATTAGGGTTTAGGTTTAGTTTTTAGTTGATTAGAATGAATCTAGGGTTTGTCTTATAGTAGTGTTAAATAGTGTATTTAGTATGATTAGGTCTAAGCATTGAAGGTTTTTGTAAGAGTTGTTTTAGTATTTGTTAGATTGTGTTTTTAGTATGATTTTCAGTATTATTAGGTCTAGGTATAAAAGGTTTATATATATATATAATTAATCATAATAGGTTTAAGATACTAAGTAGTAGGGGTTAGTTTGTGTTGTAAGTGATTAGGATGTAACATAGTAGGAATTTTAATATATATATATATATATTGTCATAAGACTTAATTATTGAAATATATAGTAGTAGGTGTCTATAATTATAATTTATAAAGTAGGTAATACAGGTTAGTTAGACCCCTAAGTCTATAAAATGACACAAAGGAAAAACCTAAATAAGGAAGGAAAGAAGAAGGGAGGTTTCATACCTGATTTGATCTATGAAGATCTCTTAAGTTGGTTGATTAAAGGGTGACAAAAAGATACTCACCTCCATGCCACCATCTCTATTCATATTGTTGGGGTGCTTGATTATTTCGAGATATTCTCTTAAGCGTCTCATGTAGTAATGATCCTCATTTGCTAGTATCTTTGTATCCTCCAGGAAGACATCATGTTTGGTCTTAAGTGAGTGTTCTGCAAAGGCCGAGGTGCGAATGCATTCATTTCTAATTTCTGGGCCATGTTATTTAATCCTTACCATGAAATGATCGTCTGATTTCCCCAATGTAATATTTCCTGCATGAACAAGAGACCTTGTAGATGACTTTTCCTTGTTGCTGGTCTATAGGGTCTTTTATAGACTTCATTCTTTGTCTGATGGTAAATAGGGGTTTGAAGGAGGTTGTAATTTCTTTCTTTTTTAAAAATTTTGCAATCTTGTCTGTGACACCCTGAATGTAAGGAATAAAGGCCTTTATGTTGGAGTTTTGATCATTCTGTATACGGGTCCTATTATCCTTCTTATCCATTACCTTTTTTATGTCTCTATCTCTATATCCAATGTTCTTAAATACCTTAGTTAAGTGGTCTACTTCTTCCTTAAGATGTTCTTTGTTGGAAATTCTTGCCGCCCTTATTGCCATGGTGTTGAGAACCCCCATCTTCTGAAAGGGATGGTGGTGGGAATCCACATGAAGGTAGCTATCTGTGTGATTTTTCTTCCTGAAGACCTTGTGTCCCAGTGTACCATTATGTTTTCTAGTCATAAGAACGTCTAGGAAGGGTATGTTGTTGTTTTCTTCTAGTTCCATGGTGAATTTTATGTTCTTTGAAATACCATTGAGGTGTTCAAAGAATATATCTAGTTCTTCTTTTCCATGAGGCCATATCACGTTGGTATCATCAACATACCTTTTCCATCTAGATTGTTTAAGGGGATAAGTTTCAAGGGAATTTTTCTCGAACTTCTCCATGTAGAGGTTGGCTACGATTGGGGATAAGGGGGATCCCATGGCTACTTTGCTTGTTTGTTCGAAAAACTCTCCTTGGAAACTGAAGAAGGTTGATTTTAGACAAACTTCTGCTATTTTGGTTGTTTGAGGGTCTGCAACCTCATTTATAACTTGAATGGCCTCATTTAACGCGATCTTCGTAAAAGGTTAAACCACATCAAAGTTGATGATGATATCCTTTGATTCAATTTTCTCCTCTTTTATGAGTTCCACGAAGTCTCTTGAATCTTTTATGTATGAGTCTGTCTTGCCAACCAAAGGTCCTAGGATCCTTGCTACGTACCTGGCTAGTTCATAGGTTGGGGAACCGATTGTGTTGACAATTGGTCTTAGAGGAACTCCTTCCTTGTGGATTTTTGGAAGTCCATATATTCTAGGAGTGATTAGGCAGCTTGGAGTTAGTCGTTTCTCCATTATTTCATCTAGGTTAGAAGCTTTTATGGATTTCTTGACTTCCTTGATAACTTTGGATATTGGGTTGTTGTTTAACGTTTTATAGCTTCTAGTCATGGTGAGATGCTCTATCATCTTGGTGTTGTAATGTATTATGTTCATGACTATTGTAGCTCCACCCTTATCATCTTTTAAAATCACAATGTTTTCATTGTTTTTGAGGTTCTCGATGGCCTCACGCTCCAATTTTCTGATGTTACTTTTCGGTGGTTTAGCTTTCTTCAGGACGAGGGCGCAATCTTGTCTGATAGCGTTCTTGACTTCTTCACTGAGGTTTTTGATGCTGTCTTCTACACTGCAAATTATGTTTTCTATGGGGACAGTTGTCAGAGCAATGACAAAGCCCAATCCTTTTTTCCAATATGTTTACTTCTTCGTTTTTAAGAACATGGCTGGATAGGTTAATTACTTTTTTGCTTGTTGTAGCATATCTTTTGTTTGTTGTAGCGTCTTTTCCATCATACCTCCCTCTGTTTGTTGTAGTATCAACTCTGTACGTTGTAGAATCCCCTCTATTTGTTGTAGCATCAACTTTGTACGTTGTAGCATCCCATCCATTCATTGTATCATCATCTACATTCGTTGTAGCATCCTCTCCATTCACTGCGTCCCTTTATTCTTTTAGTTTTTTCAGTTTGTTTGCTTGGAGTTGAACGGCCTTACATCCCTCTCCTTCATATTTTAGTGCAACTCTAGCATGTAACATTGTCCAAGGGTCTTGTCTAACCTGACACGCAAGCTGAAGGTGCAATCAGAAGGTTGTTTTGATAGCCAATCTAATGACATGCGCGTTCTCCTAATTTATCCCTGGACTAGGGCACGACTCAACTGTTCAAAGGCTCTATAGTTCCATCTACTTCCCAATTGGTGATTAATGACCGCAAATTTTGGGGTAAGATTATTGTCTCTGCATTTTTTGAGAAAGTCGAGATCAACAGCTCGCCCAATGATTTTAATCTGTATATTTTCCATTAAACGGAAATTGTTTTAGGTTTCCCTTTCGTACAAGGAAGATGTCATTGTTTTCAGATTTCTATGGTGAGTATTTTCGAAGTTGTTTGCCAGATAATCCACAATAGTTGTCATTGTCATCGATGTTTCGAATCCGAATCAGGATTCATCATCAAGACTAATAGTCAATTGATATTTTGTTGATCCCGGACAATTAATAGTTAATATGTAGGATGTTTTTACATTTTAACCTAGGTCGGCTGTCTAAAAACCTAATCTAGAGAGTTTTAAACAAAAATTAAAAATTAAACTAAATAATAAATAATATTATAGATTGTTACTAAGTTTGTAAAAGTATTAATAGTGTTTTTTATTATATATATGTATAAATGTAAGTTTTAGTATTTTTATTCATTGAATTATATTATATAAACAAAAATTTTAAACTTTTAATTAATTGAATTATATTAAAGTTAATGTAAGAAGGGAGCTTTAGTTAAGAGTTTTAATAGTGGTTTTTATATAATATTTTTTTTTGTTTGTTAATTTGTGCGGAACCTGTTGGCTACGCGATTAACCTATGGCTTGAGAAACCGCGACTCAGGGGCATCTAAGCCGTCAAAATCACCCAGGGATCGCACCCGGCCTGAGCCACACCAACCCTTAACATGGTTGGATTTTTTGTCCCCGCAGGTTTCGAACCGGTGACTTTAACAATACGGAGTGGCTTAACAACACACTCCGTCACCGACTGTCCTACACCTCGGGGACGGTTTTTATATAATATAAGTCATAATTCTTGTAATTAATTGGATTGTATATATAGTTATTGCAGGAAGGGAGATTTAGTTAGGTTTGGTTGTTTTTAAGGTTATAGTTTTTTAGATTAATACTTATTATTACTTTTTAATTTATGTTTAAATTTAATGTAAGAAGTTTAGTGAACTAGTTACTATATTATGGAAATGAAGCTTTCAATTAGGGTTTAGGTTTAGTTTTTAGTTGATTAGAATGAATCTAGGGTTTGTTTTATAGTAGTGTTAAATAGTGTATTTAGTATGATTAGGTCTAAGCATTGAAGGTTTTTGTAAGAGATGTTTCTAGTATTTGTTAGATTGTGCTTTTAGTATGATTTTCAGTATTATTAGGTCTAGGTATAGAAGGTTTTTGTATATATATAGATAATCATAATAGGTTTAAGATACTAAGTAGTAGGGGTTAGTTTGTGTTGTAAGTGATTAGGATGTAACATAGTAGGAATATTAATATATATATTGTCATAAGACTTAATTATTGAAATATATAGTAGTAGGTGTCTATAATTATAATTTATAAAGGAGGTAATACAGGTTAGTTAGACCCCTGAGTCTATGCAGTGACACAAAGGAAAAACCTAAATAAGCAAAGAAAGAAGAAGGGAGGTTTCATACCTGATTTGATTTATGAAGGTCTCTTAAGTTAGTTGATTAATGGGTGCCAAAAGCTGCTCACCTCCAGGCCACCATCTCTATTCATATTGTTGGGGTGCTTGATTATTTCGAGAGGTTTTCTTAAGCGTCTCATGTAGTAATGATCCTCCTTTGCTAGTATCTTTGTATCATCCAGACAAACATGGTGTTTGGTCTTAAGTGAGTGTTCTGCTAAGGCCGAGGTGCAAATGAGTTCATTTCTAATGTCTGCTTTCTGTTCTTTAATCCTTACCTAAAATGATCGTCAGGTTTCCCCAATGTAACATTTCCCGCATGAACAAGAGACCTTGTAGATGCCTTTTCCTTGTTGCTGGTCTATAGTCTCTTTTACAGACTTCATTCTTTGTTTGATGGTAACTAGGGGTTTGAAGGAGATTGTAATTTCTTTCTTTTTTAAAACTTTTGCAATCTTGTCTGTGACACCCCGAATGTAAGGAAGAAAGGCCTTTATGTTGGAGGTTTGATCATTCTGTATATGGCGTATAAAATTGATGCTATAGAAAACGTATGGAGGTATGACAGAAAAGATGTTGCAACAAACAAAAGATACGCTACAAAGAGCAAAAAAGTAATTAAGCTATCCAGCCATGTTCTTAAAAACGTAGAAGTAAACATATTGGAAAAAGGATTGGGCTTTTCCATTGCTCCGACAACTGTCCCCATAGAAAACATAATTTGCAGCGTAGAAGATAGCATCAAAAACCTTAGTGAAGAAGACAAGAATGCTATCAGACAAGACTGCGCCCTCATCCTCAAGAAAGCTAAACCACTGAAAAGTAACATTAGCAAATTAGAGCGTGAGGCCATCAAGAACCTCAAAAACAACGAAACCATTGTGATTTTAAAATCTAATAAGGGTGGATCTACAATAGTCATGAACATAATAGATTACATCACCAAGATGATAGAGCATCTCACCAGGACTGACAGCTATAAAAATTTAAACAACAACCCAATATCCAAATTTATCAAGGAAGTCAAGAAAGCCATAAAATATTCTAACCTAGATGAAAGAATGAAGAAACGACTAACTCCAAGCTACCTAATCACTTCTAGAATATATGGACTTTCAAAAATCCACAAGGAAGGAGTTCCTCTAAGATTGATTGTCAACACAATCAGTTCCCCAACCTATGAACTAGCCAGGTACGTAGCAAGGATCCTAGGACATTTGGTTGGCAAGACAGACTCATACATAAAATAATCAAGAGACTTCATGGAACTCATAAAAGAGGAGAAAATTGAATCAAAGGATATCCTCATCAGCTTTGATGTGGTTTCACTTTTTACGAAGATCCCGTTAAATGAGGCCATTCAAGTTATAAATAAGGTTGTAGACCCTCAAACAACCAAACGAGAAAAAGTTTGTCTAAAATCAACATTCTTCAGTTTCCAAGGAGAGATTTTCAAACAAACAAGTAGAGTAGCCATGGGATCCCCCTTATCCCCAATCGTACCCAACCTCTACATGGAGAAGTTCAAGAAACATGCCCTTGAAATTTATCCCCTTAAACCATCTAGATGGAAAAGGTATGTTGATGATACCAACTTCATATGGCCTCGTGACAAAGAAGAACTAGACAGATTCTTTGAACACCTCAATGGTATTTCAGAGAACACAAAATTCAAATGGAACTAGAAGAAAACAACAACATACCCTTCCTAGACGTCCTCATGACTAGAAAACATAATGGTACACGGGGACACAAGGTCTTCGGGAAGAAAACTCACACAAACAACTACCTTCATGCGTATTCCCACCACCATCCCTCTCAGAAGATGGGGGTTCTCAGCACCATGGCGATAAGGGCAGCAAGAATTTTCGACAAAGAACATCTTAAGGAAGAAGTAGACCACTTAACTAAGGTATTTAAGAACCTTGGATATAGAGATAGAGACATCAAAAAGGCAATGGATAGGAAGGATAATAGGACCCGTATACAGAATGATCAAACCTCCAACATAAAGGCCTTTCTTCCTTACATTTGGGGTGTGACAGACAAGATTGTAAAAGTTTTAAAAAAGAAATAAATTACAACCTCCTTCAAACCCCTAGTTACCATCAGACAAAGAATGAATTCTGTAAAAGACCCTATAGACCAGCAACAAAGAAAAGGCATCTACAAGGTCTCTTGTTAATGCAGGAAATGTTACATTAGGGAAACCGGACGATCATTTTAGGTAAGGATTAAAGAACATGGAGCAGACATTATAAATGAATGCATTCGCACCTCGGCCTTAGCAGAACACTCACTTAAGACCAAACATCATGTATGCTTGAAGGATACAAAGATACTAGCAAAGGAGGATCATTACTACATGAGATGCTTAAGAGAAGCTCTCAAAATAATCAAGCACCCCAACAATATGAAAAGAGACAGTGGCCTGGAGGTGAGCATCTTTTGGCACCCATTAATCAACCAACTTAAGAGACCTTCATAGATCAAATCAGGTATGAAACCTCCCTTCTTCTTTCCTTTCTTATTTAGGTTTTTCCTTTGTGTCACTAAATAGACTTAGGGGTCTAACTAACCTGTATTACCTACTTTATAAATTATAATTATAGACACCTACTACTATATATTTCAATAATTAAGTCTAATGACAATATATATATATATATATATATATATATTAAAATTCCTACTATGTTACATCCTAATCACTTACAATACAAACTAAACCCTACTACTTAGTACCTTAAACCTATTATGATTATCTATATATATACAAAAACCTTCTATACCTAGACCTAATAATACTGAAAATCATACTAAAAACACAATCTAACAAATACTAAAAAAAACTCTTACAAAAACCTTCAATGATTAGACCTAATCATACTAAATACACTATTTAACACTACTATAAAACAAACCCTAGATTCATTCTAATCAACTTAAAAACTAAACCTAAACCCTAATTGAAAGCTTCCTTTCCATAATATAGTAACTAGTTCACTAAACTTCTTACATTAAATTTAAACATAAATTGAAAAGTACTAATAAGTAATAATATAAAAAACTATAACCTTAAAAACAACCAAACCTAACTAAAGCTCCCTTTCTACATTAACTATATATACAATCCAACTAATTACAAGTACTATGACTTATGTTATATAAAAAACACTATTAAAACTCTTAATTAAAGCTCCCTTCTTACATTAACTTTAATATAATTCAATTAATTAAAAGTTTAAAATTTTTGTTTATTAAATATAATTCAATTAATAAAAATACTAAAACTTATATTTATACATATATATAATAAAAAACACTATTAATACTTTTACAAACTTAGTAACAATTTATATTATTATTTATTATTTATTTAATCTTTAATTTTAATTTTTGTTTAAAACTCTGTAGATTAGGTTTTTAGACAACCGACCTAGGTTAAAACTTAAAAACATCCTCCATATTATCTATTAATTGACCGAGATCAGCAAGCTATCAATTGACGATTACTCATGATGATGAATCCTGATTTGGATTCGAAACATCGATGACAATGACAACTATTGTTGAAATAATGAATCATTAAGGAGCATTGCCAACAATATTAGAACGTACATAGAAAAATATGAAGCTAAGGATGGAATTCTCTCTTGTGTCAAGATCTATGTTAAGGTTGATCTAGAGAAAAGACTGTCAGAAGTGATTCCTCTCACTCTACATAACTGGAATCACAGTAAAAAACTATACTACTAGCAAATTCCATTCAAGTGTAAAATCTACCCTTAGTATGGGCATTTCATGAAATATTGCAAGAAAAACCTCCCTAAAACTCAAACAGTCCTTGAAAAATAAGATCAGTGTCAAGTGGTTAAAAAATTGAGCACAAAAAAACAAATTAACTCAAATGCATCTTATCAACTCCTTCATCGTCAACCCCAATGACACCTATTGGCCTAGAGAAAACTACATCCATGCAACACGTATAATCTATAGTGTCAAAACCCACATCCATGCATAAAGCTAGATCAAGCAACATCATGCAACATCAAGTTGCTCCAATTGCATATAAGGCCATCTCATCTGCTTCAGTTTATGGTGTAACTTTGGGTTTATCTCAAAGATGTGATTCCCATGTTATTCTCACCCCTGCTACAAATTGTCTTATAAGTCTCTCTCAGGAAGTCCATATCTCTTTTGTAGAGGTAACAACCCCCTTTGTAAAGGAGCATTCTTCTGTCTTTTCTACCAGGTTTCCCATCTTCATTGATTCACAAGCATATCCCTCCTATTATTCTGGTGATGATCTTATTTCAAATCAACAAGAGTAAATCAACGTAGTCTTAGATAAACCTTATCTTTCCACATGTATTTTGAAAAGGATAAGAGATTAACAAAATTTGAAGAAGATGAAAAAGAAGATGGTGAACAAGAATAAAGGTAACCAAAGAAAGCAGGTGTTGGTTAAATCTCTCACTTATACTTATTCTTGGGCTGACCCAGGTTCATATCTGAACAAGTTTCGAACAAAACACTATAAAACTATCAGCCCTCCTAGTAAATCAAAAGGAAACATTGCACATAAAGTGAACCACACAATCTCACTCGAGATAGATTTATGGGTGACTCCAATGCTTAATTTCTTGCAGTCTAAGAATGAGTGGGGATCTGGGAGTGTATTATATCTTCTTCATGCCTTAATCTTATTATTCATTCAAGTATTCCTAGGATTCATTTACCTTTATCCTCATGCATTCATGCTAATATATCTAGTTATTCATCCATTCATAAACTTATCATTAACATAAAGTAACCATTCAATAAAACATTACATAGAACACAGGTTTTACCGTGGTTCACCCTCTCTTGGGCTATGTCCAAAAATATTTGACTTCTCTGCTCTTTATTTAGTCTGCTGCAAAATATGGCGTTGCACGCATTACATCTTCAATCATACAATCATGATGAGGTTAAGGAACCTCTATGAGGTGGACTAGATCATACTAGACTCCTCATCCTATGACCTAACCCTCAAAATCTATCTTCCTTGAATCTTATATAGCCTTATTACAACCATCAGTCTCTCAACTTCTCAATAGTATCAAATTAACTAACTCTCTCGAACCACTGACCAACCACTAACCTAGACCTCCTAGGTTCTTACTTATATTATTTTACAAGCTTATAGTCGTTACAACCCTTATTGAAAACCCTAAACTTAATATGGTTAGGCTTGTCTGCCTCCTCACACATGGATTTTCCTCTTGCATGCTTCTTTTCCTTCTTTTTCTACATGTTGCTTTTCCTTCTTTTTCTACGTGTTGCTTTCTTTATAGCTATTGCACGTGCTCCAAAATTAGGTCTCTCCTTCAAAAAATAGGTCTTTCCTCAAAAAGGTATACGCCCAACAGGCCCCCAAGACTAACACATGGCTCGTCCCGGTCCACTTAGGTAGTGCACGCTCCATGAACAACCTCTGCCAAGCTATGGAATTTTCCTTCTAGCTCCTCCCCTTTTTCTTTAGCTTGCACAACTTTCCCTGTGATCTCTTCTGCCCTCTATGTTGTGATATGCTCCTTGAGAAACTCTGCAATCTCAGGATGATCATGAACCGTTATTTTCTTTTCCTTCTCCAATTTCACAATTATTTGCGCTCCTTGATATTGGAGAGGTTCTAACTGGGCTTTCATTTCCTGCTTATTATTCTGCACAATTTTCAGTTCTACCTGCAGGGTCTTCATCTCCTGCACACCCTCTCTTGCACACCCTTTACTCACTATGTGATGCCCATCGATTTTTTCCTTTGCTTCAACTCCTTGATTGCAGTTTTGATTACCTCTTCTCACTGATATAATTGATGGACCCTATCATCTTCTTCCAAGGTGGTCCATAGCGATGTGGTCCTGTAAAATAATTGTGTGACCTTTTCAGCTTCTTTCTCCATCATTTCCACTTCCAGGGATGCCTGTTGTTCCCTTTCAACCATAAATTCAGGAAGATTAGTTGAGGTTAATTTTTCTTTAAGCTCCTTGATCTCCTTCTTTTAGTCCTCAAGTGTCTACACGATGATTTGGATCTGTTCTTCCACATTGCTTATGGATGCATGCACGCTGTATGGAATTCTTGTGAATACTTTCTTTAGTTTATGCTCTAAATTATTTGCACGATGTTTCTCCTCTTTTGTCTCCAACTTCACCTTCTCAACCACCATTGGCATCCTTTCCATATCTGGTTGTTTTCAATTCCGTCGCGTTTGTTCTAGCTAGCGATTGCACTTCCTGCGTGACACTAACTTGCAGTTTGTATAGTGCCTTTGTTGGTATTTGAGATAATACCAACTGTACTTGTGGGAGATATTTAAGTGGTGTCTGGGCTATGGCCTCATCCATTTGTATCATCTTTGTTGTTATTTGGAAGCTTGGAATTGCTTGTACTATGGTCTATATAGTGTCTTCTTCATTCTGTGTGCTCTTGTCTTCGGCTTCTGTTGCTTGGGGGATCGACTATGTTTCCCTTTCTTACCTCTGCACTACTTGTATCTTTATTAGGACTTCTTGATATCAACCAACTCATTCTATATCCTTCCTCTTTGGTTTTATGCCTCTTCAAACTCCTCTGCTACATGATCTTATACTCTCTCTATGAAAATATTGACATCATCCTCAGTGATTGTATACCCTGGGATGTGTTTGTGGGCCTTGGCCTTCTTGCGCGAGCCCCCTGTATGTATAATTGGGTGCTTGGGTGGACATGTTTCTTGTGGAGTGGCTACCATAGGGGTTTCTTGCATCATTGTGTCCCCCCCTTCTTATTTTTCCCACGTTGGGGTTGTGTTCTTATTCCCTAACTATGAATCCTTCTTTGGAGCACTTCCCTTCTTCTATTGCACTGGATTTTGACTGTGCTTCCCTCATTGTGTTGTATTTTTGGGCGCAATGCTATCTTCTGCAGGTGTCTTGGATGACTTTGCTTCTACCTCCTTACCCTTTGGCATTTCTTTGGTAATGACTAGGATCTTCTAGTTGTCCTACAAATCTCGCATTGTCATTTCAACCTCCTTTGCATTGATGCAAAATCGAAGTTGCATCCATTCATTCACTGGATCCATGTGTGATTTTATCCACATATTGTTCCACGTATCCCTAAAGTTAGATACACATTGATATTGTGTGACCACTTCTGGAGTTATCCTCCAAGTGTTGGCTATGTTGTCCTGGATGTCGCTGAAATACCGAGCAAAGGTGTTGGCATTTCCACTTCTTCATTTGGGGTCTGAAGTTCTTCCCATTGATTTATACTGCACTGTGTAACAATTACCTACTCTATCGCAAAAGTAGGAGTAGGGAGGATCCTTCGACCCGATTAAAGCTATCAAGATCAACAACCAAGAGTAGTGGAAATATGTTCCCAAGTCCTGCACATCCTTGCAATCATCTAAGAACAGGTTCAATAAATATGGTGGCCAACCGAGCATGGTGTTGTTTGCACACTGAGTTGCAACTAAAACAACCCCTATAGGGACCTCCTCCTTGCAACATTTGCATAGCAATTTGCACACCATAAGATTTGTGGCCATCTTAGTGGTTGCATCGTTGATTCCCTTGATAATGATTATGTGCGAGCCTCTTTCTATCCCATATGTCTTCTTCATCTCTTCAGTGAGAGACTTTTATTTGGTTTTGTTATACAGGAACTGCGTAGGACTCTTTCCCATTGATGGCAAACCTGTGATGAATGCAATCAACTCTACGTCGATGGACACATGTTCTTCCAACCATAAAAATCCTCCATGGAGGACTGCCATCAGCTGCTTGAAACAATTATTCACCTCTTTCCCCCTATCGAAGTGGGGAATATCTACCAAGTTTAGAATCTTTTTTTAGTCAGGTCTACCACCCATTGCTTTGGCTGCAGTATTGGGTCTCCAAATGGCCCTATGCCTATGCTCTCCATGTACACCTGTTGTGAAAATTCTAGGAATTTTCTAGTGTCAAACACATCATGGTATGTGTATCTTAGAATTTCCAAACAACCCAGTAGCGTTGGCATGACCCGCACCCCCTATGGAATGCACGGTAACACAATTGATGTGTCGGGTTGCTTGCATGGGGATCGTGCGATAGGTTGTATTGGAGCCGCCTTTGTTTTTTTGCTCGTTTTGAATTTCATATCTTAATGCTCGAAATCGAAAGATGATTTTCATATTTCCCTTCATTTGTTCCCAAATCTCTGAAGTCTCATCACGCGAGCGATGACGGTTATCATACTCTCAAGGCGAGTTCTACTTTTCGTTCAAATGATTTTCCCCTTTTTTTACCTCGGGATTTCGTATGTTGGATGTTATAGATCACATAGTTCACAAGTCCTGAAGAGCGAAACGACGAAATCACTTTAAAGTTCTACCCAGGTCAGTAGAGAGAGTAAAATTTTTCTAAACTACGATTAAGCATCATCGGGGTTTCGCATCTCGGCGTTTACTAACTCCAAAAGTCTTACTGTCATAACCCTGATAGCCGAAACTGCGAGATTCTTGTTTTAGTAACCCGCGTTAAGGTTAAAGGTAAAAATATTAGCCGCGGTTAAGCTTTGTCAGGAATTCACAACTCGACGTATTTTCCTTTAAAAGCTACACTGTCAAAGCCCCGAGTCGCGAAGTCGCGATAAAGATAGAAACATAATTAATTAAACACTTAATCCGGTTTTATCCCCCATTTCAATTAAATCATATCATCGTGATCTCGCGATTTCGCAACTCGGCATACGAACTTCCCAGAAGCTATACCTTCGAAGCTCCGAGTCGTGAAGTTGCGATATAAATAATCATGTAATTAATTAAGCACCTAATCATAGTTACATTTTTTATTAACCAAAGATAATCATCACAATCTCGGGTCTTAGAGGATCAAAGGGTTAAAGTGAAAGCTCATGATGTAGCGAGTACCGGAAGATTAATTAACGTTGATAAAACCTGATTAATTGAGCTAAGCCAGTATTTCTCATGATTTGATGCATGCACAGCCTATGAGGCAATCTTAATTTTTCCTTTCCCCAAATGACATTTCGAACTGCCAAAATTTATGGAATTAATTAGAAACAAGGAAAATCGAAAAGTAAGGATTGGGTTTTTATTGCTAAATTTATATTTAAGCATGATTTGATCGTTATGTTATTGAAAAGTACCGAGTTTTAAATGGTTGGATATATAGATCTGTTATTTTTAATCGCAAATTCATTTCTATATTACATAGGGCAAACTTTTCTCAGCGAACTAATTTCTGTATGTATACATATTTTTATCGTAGAAGAGCTAAAGCAAGATCCCCCGCCATGGCCCCACGAAAAATGTCTAAAGCCAACGTTGAGGTTTCGGGACAAGGTTCAGAAAACGCCGCTAATACTTCACCTAGAAGTGTCGACTCTGTCAAGACCTGGTCCTTTTTTTCTGAGGTTCTACAGTCTGAATTGGTGATTATTCTGATGATTCCAGTGACAATGAAAAAGACGACCTGACCACCAAATATAAGATCGTTGTCCAATCTAAAATGCATAAAGTAGCAGCTAGGCCACGACTTCTCCCTTACTATGATATGGTCCGGTGGGCATTAGACCATGTGGACATACCAACCAAAACCATCATCAATGAGCAGAAGGTCACTATTGGGACATTCAGACCCGAACAACTGTAGGCTATGTACAAGTTGCCAACCGTGTCAGACCTTAAATATGATGTCAAATTCTTGGAGAACTTCAAACAGAAGGAATGTGTGCAATATGACAAGACTATGTCCAGTTTAATCAAAGATTGGGTTTCACACCCTGCGAAGTTCAGGGTAGACAGTAATGGTATATATTCAATATCTTCCTTGGAACCACAGTTCAAATATGTAGCTATGATGACCTCCAGATTATACGGGAGAGAGGACACCACACATTTTTTCCTTCAGTGGGTGCCTCTAATACATTCAGTTGCCAAAGGTTCTTCCTTCGACTAGGCTAAAATGTTGTCTAATATCTTGACTAGTCGAGTTACATAGTATCGAGCGCAGAGGGAGAGCAGAAAGATTGCTTCATTCTTTATGTCTGCGTACATTATGGACGCCGTGTGTTTTCTGATGCCCTTTCCCTTAATGAGATGGAGCTGGAATCCATCAAAGTCTGAGCCCATCCATGTCTACCATTCAAAACTGTGGGAAAACAAAGCAACAGATTTTGTGTATGAAATCTTTAACTCGGTAATGGTACCACTGCATGTCACTATTTTCGACCACCCGCCACCCAAGATCTCAGACAGTATAGTGATGAATTTGAGCAGTATATCCAACTGGTATGTAGAAGCAGAATTCTCATATCTAAGGGTTTTTGGGGCTTCTGTTCCCCCGCATGCTTTACCATTATTCATACCCGATAAGATGGCTTGTCGTGAGGTTGCCAGGCAAACTGTAATTGGTGGTATAAGTAAGGAGCTTAAGGGATATTCAAAGAAGGTATGGCCAACTTTTCCTATTCATTTAAATTCTTATTCTTTGTTAGATTTTGGGCATGCTAAAGTTGAGGCAGCAACCCTAGAAGACCTAAAATTGGTTCATGTTGAATTCAAGAAGCACGATCCGCAAAGGGTCAAAAGTAATCACTTGGCCAGTTGTGGGCTTAAGAGGTTTGAACATGAAAATTCACCCTCGGATGAAATTTTTCGAGGTGCAAGATCTTATGCCGAGGTTTTGGCTCAGATACAAGCCCCGACACTTGAAGAGAGGGTCGATGTTCTAAAATTCCAAGAACATCGATGCAATTGTCTTCCCTCAGTATTGCGGGGTGAGAATCCAAGTACAGTAGAGGTGCAACAAAAAGAAGCCGAAGGCTCCAAAGATACAACACCCAGCCAAGAAAAACACCAAGACGGGAGAGAGAAAACTAGGAGTCTGAAACCAGAAATAAAGACTCTCGATCCGCCAAAAAAGTAAACTCCAGTTACTACTCCAGAGCAGCTAGCTAAGAAAATCAGAGATCCCATCACCTCTATTACTCCCTTCCAGTCAACTCACGAAAACATAGACGTAGGGTGGATTTTAAATGAAGAATTGAGACCTATAAGGATGGAAGAGATCCCTCCAAATGAGTTCTTTTTCGATAAGAAGAGAAAGGTTGTGGTAAAAAGAGAATTCTATCAGGAAGAGGGATCAATAGCCAAGAAGTTCAAGGTGTTGACCGATGGAAAAGACAAGAAGAAAGAAGAGTTTGCTACAAAAATAGTCGGGACATTAGGGGCATATGCTATACCAAACCAATTTTCAGTCGGGGTTTTGAAAAATCAGCTGAAGCGAAAAAATCGCCTCATCAAAACCTTAGAAGCTAAACTAGCCACAGCAGAGGAGGCTGCCAAGGACCAGGCAAGCGCAGGAATAGAACAAGAAAGATTGGACGATAAAAAGGAGATAGAGCTGCTCAAAACTAAGCTCGAGCAAGCAGAGCTGGTATCTCAAACTAGTCAGATACAAGTGGGCCAGCAAAAAGACTTGATTGAGCAGCTACAGGCTGGAGTGGAAATCACCGAAAGTAAAGTTATAAATATCGGGGTATTTCAGTCCTAGGCTTTGGAGATTCAGAGAAGAGTTTCTGTGACCCAGCGAAGTTTACTTGACAAGGTGGAGACTATTTGGAACAATTGCCTACTTTTCGATTAAGTATTAGAAAACCTATCTGTCAGAGAGAGAGAAACTGGAGCAGCTTGGCTCGTATTTCAAGAGGTTGTAATAGCTTCAAAAAACAAGGAATCGGGAAGTACCCCCAGGTTTTCCATTTCGGAGCAGACCAGAGGAAACATTTTATTGAAAGAATGGGAGGACAATATATCAAAAGGTAAATTGCAAGAAAAGAAGGTAATGAAATCCTTTGATGAGGCTTTTGGTTCTATAGATGGTAATCTATTAGGTATTGATAGCGAGGGCAATGCTGAGACATTGAGTCAAATGAATATAAAGAAACTCTTGCTTGATATAAGCGAGAAAGAAAAGATAGATTCGGCCAAAGTCTCACAAGTAACTCTAGCAGACATAATCCAAATAGATAAATGGATGATTAAACCAAGTGTGTGATTATGCGCTATCAACACCCTAGACTGACAGATGGAAGAAAGGTTGCCACAATTAGTCAAAGATTCTTACATTTTCGAGGCCAATTGTCAAGTAGAACCCTCTAGGTTGATATCTCAGCTAGTGGAGAAATGCATCACTTATACCGATCATGTGGAAGGGCAAGATTTTGGCACCAAATAAAGACAGAGATGAAGAAATGGAACGATTTTTCTCCTTCTTATCGTAACTGGAAATCTTGTAGCGATTGAGATTCCATCTTATGTAAAACTGTATAAATATACAATAGAAAGAAAGAAAGGTGGTTGGACCTTTTTGTGTCGATTGTAATAGAGGTTTTCTATCTTGAGAGTTAATATAAAGCAAATCCGAAGATTCTCAATTCCGTCACGACTATGTTATGAGTTTGTTTCTTCGTATCTCATATTTCATTTCATTTCATATTTGTATCTGATGAATGCTTCGCTATAATTTAGTACAACCTCTACTATAGTGAATGAATTCTGGTTTTCTATATTGTTTACTATTTTTCCTCTATACCAGCTATCAGCAGGTATAAGACCAGTCAACATTTTAGAATTCTATATATATTTTATGCTTCATTGGGTTATTTCTTTACCTTTTTCTTCTTCTGTTTATAAGTGAGATTCTCCCTTGATAGGAGCCTTACATGATAGACATCTTAATGTTTTCTCCCACCTCGTACATATTTATTAAAATATAACTCAGTTACGGGAAAGGGCCTTTGGTTTTCACCCTATTTTCACTCATGGAATTGTAAACTCTCCTTTATACAACCGAAATTGAGACAACACATAAATTTCCCTCGAGATTTTCTTATCTTTATGTTCCTCTATGACTGTCCTTGTAACAAGACAACCTAATATCGAACCCGGACTATCAGATCAAACACATATTGCCTTAAATATTTTTGATATTATTCTTAAAACAGCCACTACCCGGGTTGAACTCGAACATTCATGGGCAGCAATTGAAAGGGATATAAACATCCAGGAACAGTTGGAAGCTAGACAACGCCAACTCAGAAATTATCCCTAGCCTCCCTTACCGAAGGTTGACGTTTCTTCCTTCTCTACCCCTTGCTCACTTTTGGATGCCTAGACACTATACTTCTAAGCCTTAAGTACAGACTCTGGAACAACATCTTTTTGGCGTCATTGTCGGGGATCGAAGCTACAAAATCTTTTTCTCTGGGAAAACAACATTTTTTTTTCGTTGAAAGTGCCACCCTTTGATAGTGAACAAAGAGTGCACACCTTTTAAAGGATTTCCAATCTTTCACTTGGTGACTCCACGATTAATAAGTTGGCATCTGGAAGAAGGAATACCAGGCATAACTCGAATGGTAAACAAACCACACCCGTCACCGATCCTGAGAAGATTTTAAAGGAGAGAGGCTCCCTTAAGCCGTCCCCTACAGTCTATCAGCCTAAATACCCACAACTAAAGACCAAGAGTTCTTATGAACCTTCAACTTCACGTAGCCCTCTTTTCGACACTAAAGATCTAGCGTCAAACTGCTCCAAAGTTAGAAGCGAAACCCGTCCGATAACCTTTGTAGTACACAAAGGAAAAAGTCATGTAGAAAATTCATTTGTTGTCGATATATTGTTGACCCTTCAGCTAAATTTCACGACTTCACCCAGTCTCGAAGAATATTTCACACATCCAATTTCCACACCCATTGGTTCCCCTGACTACATCTCTTGCAAATCTGAAGAGCCAAGCCCTCACATCCCTTACCAGTCACCCTTGGATTTTTCACCCCGCAAAGAAAGTAAAGATTCACTTTTAATCTTCCAAAACCCCCTTTACAAATTTCCACTAATAATGATGGCAACCACTAGAGGAGGAGGTGGAGGGGTTGTCGGAGGAGGAGGTGGAGGTGCTCCTGGGGGAGGAGCTGGAGACCAAGGGCCTGCCCCCCCTCCCAGAGTGTTCACTAAAATGGCAGCAAGATACACTCCCTTGGTATTGCCCGTTCCTCTGCACGACCTTCCTGAAAATTATATAAAAAATTTGCCAAAATTCACTAGGGAAGGAGATCTGACCATAGCCGAACACATAAATTTCTTTGATCAATTCACAGACATCCTAGGTCTCGAACATGAAGATGTGTATTCGAGGCTTCTTGTCCAAACCTTTGAAGGTTAGGTCCAAACTTAGTTTCGAAGTCTACCCACAGGATCTATCTTGTCCTATGACGCCTTGGAAGATGTTTTCCTTAGACAATGGGGCGAAAGAAAGGACCACCTATATTATTTAACCGAGTTTGGGTCTTTAATAAAAATGAATTCAGAAACAGTTATGGATTTTATTAAAAGATTCAATAAGTTGTATAACAAAATCCCAACCGAGTTTAAACCATCCCAACCCACAGCCAAAGTAACTTTCAGGGGGCTTTCGAACTAGATTTTGCACTTATTTTACGGGAAAGAAGGGGAGCTACTCTAAATCGAATGCAAGATGACACTGTAGAAATTGAGTCTAATATGATGGCTTCTGGTAAGTTCACAGCTAAAGTAGAAACAGGAAATCGAGAAACTAGACGCTTTAGAGAACAAGCAGGGACGTCGGGGTCTAATAGATACACAGATGACAAAGTAGACGATATGGCTAGGGTAATCAAGGAAAAGTCTAATAAGATATCCAGAATGGAGCTATAATAGGCCAAGGCCAATTCTTTTGCTAAAAAGGATTTCAAAAGGAATCCCAACCCCCCAAACCAGCAAAGACAGATAAAAAACGAAGATCAAAAAATACAAACTCCCCTAAAGAACGAAAATGTTATAGGAGCGAATGATCTCAAAGATTTTGGAGATTCAGATGATGATTTCACGAACTTCGGTGATGACTGCACACAACTGTATCTAACTGGAGAATATTATGAAAAGTCTCTAAACACTCAACAATCGTCGGTTAAGGGTGAAGAAAGAGATCATACTGACCTTTGTAGCTCTCAAGAAGAAACCGAAATGATAATGGCCGAGGTCCAACCTAAGTATAACTTGAGATCTAAGAGTAAGCCCATTTCAACTAATCAACCTAAGAAAATTCTCCCAAGAGGTCAAACTTATGAGCCTACTCTGGAAGAAACCCTGTTACCTAACAGCAAAGTGAAAGTAGTAAACACACAAGAACCCGAAGTGGGAAAAGTTGAGACCCAAACACAAGGAACCGAAACAGCTAATATAATTACAACTTCAACCAAGATCATGAGTAATAAAGCGGTCCGGAAAAATAAGTCGGAAAGGAAGGATTCGAAAGTCCCAACTAGAGAAACAGACAAGGTGAGCAGAGTTTTCAGTTTCAAAAACGAGATTAATAAAATTAAGATACCAATTCCTCTGGGAGAGTTAGCGAAAAACCCAGTTTATCGAAAGTCGATTACCAAAGTGATAGGTGTCTCAGAGCTAGAAAGCCAATCTGGCGTTTTAAACCTAGAAGACGATAAACCCAACATCACTTTTGGTTCACATTTTGAAGGGGCCAAAGACACTATTTCTCCCTTTTATATCACCTTAACTGTATACGATCAACTGCTACATAATTTCATGCTAGACTCTGGAGCCTCCCATAACGTGATGCCTAAAATTATTATGGACAAATTGGGTCTCTAGATCACTAGACCTTATGGAGATCTTTACTCTTTTGACTCGAGAAGTGTTAAGTGTATGGGAATGATAAAGGATTTAGTAGTCGCCCTGGCACAGGTCCCAGTTAAGAGTATCTTGATGGATGTGGTTATTGTTGATATTCCCCCCAAGTATGGCTTACCATTGTCTAGGTCATGGGTAGCCAAGTTGGGGGGTTCTCTTCAACTGGATATGATGTTCGCCACAATTCCTGTGTTTGGTGGGAAATTTACTCGGGTGTACAGCGAGATGAGGTTAGCATATACAGTAAGCGACCCTCAAAATCCGAACAATTTCCCTATTTACATTGCAGATCAATATTTAGGAAATTGTGTCTTATCTTTTGACGATGGTTTAGATGGTTGCACAGAGGAAAATGATATAGAGCATGAAGAGTCGGGTTACATGACCGAGGATATGTGTAGCACCGGTATCTGGAAAATGTTTTTTGACGGTGCCTCGTCTTGCGAAGGGGCTGGTGTAGGAGTGCTTTTTGTGGCTTCTAAAGAAAAGTTCGTTGTTTCTTTTTCTTACAGACTGCAATGGGATATAGATTATACTAACAACATATGTGAATATGAAGCCTTGGTCTTAGGATTAGAGGCTGCCAGGAAGCTAAAAATAAATAACCTAGAGGTATATGGAGATGCGGAGTTAATAGTCAAACAAATAAATCGACGACACCAAGCCAAGCATCCCAGATTAAGATCATACAGGAATTGTGCCTGGGATCTGATGGAAAACGTTTTCTCGTCTGTAAATGTCCACTTCATCCCATGTGTAGAAAACTTACATACTGATGCATTAGCTAAAGCAGCTTCAACTTTCACTCCTCCTACAACCTTTAAATTGAAGTATCACATTAAGATAATACACAGACCATCTATACCAGATAATATCCATCACTGGCAGGTTTTTGAGGATGATGAACAAATTAAGAAGTTTCTTGAAGCACTAAGTGAATTTTTCGAAACTCACGCAGATCAAGAAAATCAGAATGACCAGATATGGATCATGCAAGAAGGGGAGG
>JASDQU010681654.1:0-22234 GCA_032191745.1 Picea mariana | reverse complement strand
TGCACAATGGAATACATTTCTTTGTCATAAGTGGGATACTTCCAGACTATGTCGGAAAGTGTCTCACTGTGATATGCCACTGGATGCCCATGTTGAGTAAGGATTGCCCCAATGGCATAGTCAGAGGCATCTGTCTCGATCTCAAATGGTTGTTTCAATTCTGGTAATGTGAGAACTGGTGCAGAACAGAGGCGATGCTTCAACTCCCTGAATGCCTTCTGTTAAGATTCGAACCAAAAGAATTTTTCTTTAGCTCCTCCCTTGGTGACTTGACTCAAGGGCCAAGTGATATGAGATAATCCCAACAAAAACCTACGATAGAAATTGGCAAGACCTAAAAAGATGTGGAGCTCTGTTAGGGTGGTTGGGGCTGGCCAATCCCAAATGACTTGGATCTTTCCTGGATCAACATGCGCTCCCTTCTCATCAATAATGTATCCCAGATACTGAACCTGGGTCATGCCAAAAGTGCATTTCTCCAAATTGGCACACAATTTGTGTTGTTGTAGTGTTTGGAGGACCTGTCAGATGTGGTGGAGGTGCTCTTCCCAAGTCTGGTTGAAGATCAGAATGTCATCCAAGTACACCACTACAAATGAGTTGGTGAATGGCCATAGAATGTCGTCCATTAGCCTCATGAAGGTTGCAGTGGCATTCGTCAACCCGAATGGCATGACCAACCATTCGAAAAGGCCCTCCTTGGATTTGAAGATAGTATTCCACACATCAAAGGGTTCAATTGGTACGTGGTGATACCCTGACTTCAAGTCGATCTTGCTGAAATATTTTGCCCCCTTGAGTTGGTCCAGAAGGTCATCAATCCGTGGGATCGGGTACCTATTCTAAACAGTGATCTTGTTCAGTGCCCGATAGTTAATGCAAAGTCTCCAAGTCCCATCCTTCTTCTGCACCAACACGATCGGGCTCCCACAGGGTGATGAACTTGGACGAATGTGACCTTTCTGCAACAGCTCCTGAATCTACCTCTTGATTTCATCATTCTCCAGAACAGAGCACCGATAAATGGGTCCCTTGGGCAGTGGAGGACCTGGGGTCAAATCGATGGGGTGCTTGACCTAGAAATGTAGAGGCACCCCTGCGGGGGAGGTGAAGATGTCCTCATACTCCTCCATGACCTTATCCATCTATTGTTTTCGTGCAGTGAGGCCCTATCTGGAGGTCATAGCCACAGTCTCCTCTTTCCCTAAGGGAAGATCATCAGAAAAACAAATTTCCTGGTTTTGGAAATGAGCTTACTGCATTGTTTTGCAGTAACCAAAGAGATGGTGGTAGGCGGTGCTATCTCTAGTATCCTATATAGCTTATTTCCCAAGGTGATAATAACAGCATGAGGCCTGGACTCATACACAGCATGTTGCTTCCACAAGTACAGTTGGCCTAATAATACATCAGAAACATCAAGAGGAGAAATGTCACATAATACCTCATCCATGAAGGGCTTGATGTTGTAGGGAAGGCGACATTGTTGGTTGACGCAGAGGTCCCGTCCTTGGTTCAACCACCCAATGGTGTATGGTTGTGGGTGTGATGTGGTCGGCAAGCCCAGCTGCTTCACAACCTCTACCAAGATGAGGTTCTTCTGGCTCCCGCTGTTGACAATAAACTGCAACGGGGAACCCTTTACCCACATCTTGGAATGAAAGAGACGCTCTGCCTCCTCTGGATCTTTTGGTTCCTCCTTCTGGATCTTCGTGGTGGCAACGGTGGCGTTGGGCTCCGCATCGAGAATCTACTTCCCCCTATCATTCCTCTTGTCGGGTTCTAATTCAAAGTCGGAGCATGCATCCGATTCAAAAGCCTTCAACTTGGCTACCAGTGACTGCTTGGCCCGACACTCACTTGTGTTGTGAGTGGAGCTCTTATGGAACTCACACCACTTCCCCGTGTCTTTTTTTGGCTTCGTGGTATTGTTCTTTGCTTATGGCTTTGACAGGTTATCCTGGGCCGCCCCGCCTTGGCTTGGTCCTTTGTTCTGTAGTTTGGGGGTACCTTTTCCTTACTTCTGATTCATAGACCCAAAGTCTCACTTTTTCTGTTTGAACTTCTGTTCAATCTTGGCAGCATATCGATACGCCACACCAAGCTAGGAGATGCCGAGGAACTCCATTTCCTCCTGAATGTATCTGTGTAGACAACTACAGTACTTTAACACCAAATGTTTCTCTAAATCTTTGATACCCAACTTTGTACATAGGGTATGAAACAGATTCGTCATCTCATGCACATCTTGGTCCCTTTGTTGCTGCAATGTAGTCCATTGTATGTATTTGTCCTCATAGCTCCCCATGGGATAATATTGTCCCTTGATGGCATCTCAGAAAGAATTCTAAGTGGGTGTGGATGAGAACAGAGAGGGTTCCCCCTCACCCTGTTGCTCTGAGTAGGTTTCCCACCAGTCCTTGACATGGGGGGAGGCTTTGAGGAGTGCAAAAATAATCCTTTCTCGGTCGAAAAATTCATGAACCGAGAAATATCCTTCTAATAGATTCAACCATCTACCTACGACATCTGCATCTATTTGGCCCTCAAATATGGGAATTTCAAAGTTTACTTATACCTTAAAAGGAGTGGTGCCTCCAGAGTGGCTGTTGGATGTCGATGCGCTGCTAGTGGGAATCCGTTGAAGAATCTGGGCAAAGTTGTCCATCATTGCATTCCTTTGTTTCTCGAGGGCCTCCTCAAGAAACATTTTGATAGGATCTCCTGCTCCCTTATCTTTCTTTTCTTCCCCCATGGGCAGTCATCGGGGTTTGCGAGACTCATCTTGCAAAGGTACAACCAGATCAAGCCCCAACTCCTTATACCCCGACCTCGTTGGGGACATGCAAAGAAAGATCGGGAACGAGCAGACCGCTCTGATACCACTGATCCGGATTTATGTAGGAACACAATGAAATACAGAAATACACATAAACGCAAAGATGGAGCGGAAATAAGACTTCATTTCATTAATAACAAATGACTGGAAAATGCTTACAGACAGAATGGAAAATAAGCTAGCTAGGGCGTTGGTGGCTTATCTCCAAGAAGAGATGTGGTGGCTACTGGCCTATGAACTGATTGTTACAATGAGGCTCGAAGGCCTATATATTACTAAGAAATAATGGAAAACCCTAAATATCCAAAAACCTAACCCTAGGAGATGAAATGCCAGAATATGAGCCCCGTTGGGGTAAGTTGGTACATCAATTTCCCGGGGTCGTAACTTTGGCATACTATCTCCGTTTGACGCACATGATACATCATTAGAAATATCTATCCGAGGACTACACTGTTGACGGCAAATATTGAGTTTGAAATGAACTCATATTTGTCGAAGAATTCATGCCAAAAAAACGTCATTTAGGGCCTCAAAACAGCTCCGAAAGTTCAGGACCCGAAGAACTGCTAAAAATAGTAAATTGTGCTACAATTAAGGAAACTAAAAAACTGAAAGAAACAATGGTGTGGGTCCAAGTGGAATAGGCGGGTGGCCACCAATATCCACTTGGATCATTGCTTGGTGTTGAATGGCCTTACGTCCCTCTCCTTCAACTTTTAGTGTAGTGCTAGCATCTAACATTGTCCAGAGGTCTTGTCTAACCTCACGAGCGAGATGAAGGTGCAATCAAAAGGCTATTTGTGATAGCCAGTCTAATGATGCACACGTTCTCCTCATTTCTCAAAGGACTAGGGCACGACTCAACTGTTCGAAGTCTCTGTAGTTCCATCTACTGGGCAATTGGTGATTAATGACGACGAATTTTGGGGTAAGATTATTGTCTCTGCATTGTTTGAGAAAGTCGAGATCAACAACTTGTCTAATGATTTTAATCCGCAGATTTTCCATTAAACAAAAATTGTTTCAAGTTTCCCTTCCGTACAAGGAAGATATCACTGTTTTCAGATTTATGTGGTGAGTATTTTCGAAGTTGTTTGCCGGATAATCCATAGTAGTTGTCATTTTCATCGACGTTTCGAATCTGAATCGGGATTCATCATCAGGACTAATCGTCAATTGATATTTTGTTGATATCAGTCTATTAATAGTTAATATGCAGGATGTTTTTAAGTTTTGAACTAGGTTGGCTATCTAAAAACCTAATCTACAGAGTTTTAAACAAAAATTAAAAATTAAACTAAATAATAAATAATAATATAGATTGTTACTAAGTTTGTAAAAGTATTAATAGTGTTTTTTATTATATATGTGTATAAATATAAGTTTTAGTATTTTTATTAATTGAATTATATTTTATAAACAAAAATTTTAAACTTTTAATTAATTGAATTATATTAAAGTTAATGTAAGAAGGGAGCTTTACTTGAGAGTTTTAATAGTGTTTTTTATATAATATAAATCATAGTACTTGTAATTAATTGGATTATATATATCCTTAATGTAGGAAGGGATCTTTAGTTAGGTTTGGTTGTCTTTAAGGTTATAGTTTTTTATATTATTACTTATTATTACTTTTTAATTTATGTTTAAATTTAATGCAAGAAGTTTAGTGAACTAGTTACTATATTATGGAAAGGAAGCTTTCAATTAGTGTTTAGGTTTAGTTTTTAGTTGATTAGAATGAATCTAGGGTTTGTCTTATAGTAGTGTTAAATAGTGTATTTAGTATGATTAGGTCTAAGCATTGAAGGTTTTTGTAAGAGWTGTTTYTAGTATTTGTTAGATTGTGYTTTTAGTATGATTTTYAGTATTATTAGGTCTAGGTATARAAGGTTTWTRTATATATATARWTAATCATAATAGGTTTAAGATACTAAGTAGTAGGGGTTAGTTTGTGTTGTAAGTGATTAGGATGTAACATAGTAGGAATTTTAATATATATATATATATATTGTCATAAGACTTAATTATTGAAATATATAGTAGTAGGTGTCTATAATTATAATTTATAAAGTAGGTAATACAGGTTAGTTAGACCCCTAAGTCTATGCAATGACACAAAGGAAAAACCTAAATAAGGAAGGAAAGAAGAAGGGAGGTTTCATACCTGATTTGATCTATGAAGATCTCTTAAGTTGGTTGATTAATGGGTGACAAAAAGATACTCACCTCCAGGCCACAATCTTTGTTCATATTGTTGGGGTGCTTGATTATTTTGAGATCTTCTCTTAAGTGTCTCATGTAGTAATGATCCTCCTTTGCTAGTATCTTTGTATCCTCCAGGCAGACATGATGTTTGGTCTTAAGTGAGTGTTATGCAAAGGCCAAGGTGTGAATGCATTCATTTCAAATTTCTGGGCCATGTTCTTTAATCCTTACCTGAAATGATCATCTGATTTCCCCAATGTAACATTTCCTGCATGAACAAGAGACCTTGTAGATGCCTTTTCCTTGTTGCTGGTCTATAGGGTCTTTTAGAGACTTCATTCTTTGTCTGATGGTAGCTAGGGGTTTGAAGGAGGTTGTAATTTCTTTCTTTTTTAAAACTTTTGCAATCTTGTCTGTGACACCCTGAATGTAAGGAATAAAGGCCTTTATGTTGGAGTTTTGATCATTCTGTATACGGGTCCTATTATCCTTCTTATCCATTGCCTTTTTTATGTCTCTATCTCTATATCCAATGTTCTTAAAGACCTTAGTTAAGTGGTCTACTTCTTCCTTAAGATGTTCTTTGTCGAAAAGTCTTGCCGCCCTTATCGCCATGGTGTTGAGAACCCCCATCTTCTGAGAGGGATGGTGGTGGGAATCCACATGAAGGTAGCTATATATGTGAGTTTTCTTCCTAAAGACCTTGTGTCCCAGTGTACCATTATGTTTTCTAGTCATAAGAACGTCTAGGAAGGGTATGTTGGTGTTTTCTTCTAGTTCCATGGTGAATTTTATGTTCTCTGAAATACCATTGAGGTGTTCAAAGAATATATCTAGTTCTTCTTTTCCATGAGGCCATATCATGTTGGTATCATCAACATACCTTTTCCATCTAGATGGTTTAAGGGGATAATTTTCAAGGGCATTTTTCTCGAACTTCTCCATGTAGAGGTTGGCTATGATTGGGGATAAGGGGGATCCCATGGCTACTCTGCTTGTTTGTTCGAAAAACTCTCCTTGGAAACTGAAGAAGGTTTATTTTAGACAAACTTCTTCTATTTTGGTTGTTTGAGGGTCTGCAACCTCATTTATAACTTGAATGGCCTCATTTAACGGGATCTTCATAAAAAGTTAAACCACATCAAAGTTGATGATGATATCCTTTGATTCAATTTTCTCCTCTTTTATGAGTTCCATGAATTCTCTTGAATCTTTTATGTATGAGTCTGTCTTGCCAACCAAAGGTACTAGGATCCTTGCTACGTACCTGGCTAGTTCATAGGTTGGCGAACTGATTGTGTTGACAATTGGTCTTAGAGGAAATCCTTCCTTGTTGATTTTTGGAAGTCCATATATTCTAGGAGTGATTAGGCAGCTTGGAGTTAGTCGTTTCTCCATTCTTTCATATAGGTTAGAAGCTTTTATGGATTTCTTGACTTCCTTGATAACTATGGATATTGGGTTGTTGTTTAACGTTTTATAGCTGCTAGTCATGGTGAGATGCTCTATCATCTTGGTGTTGTAATCTATTATGTTCATGACTACTATAGCTCCACCCTTATCATCTTTTAAAATCACAATGTTTTCATTGTTTTTGAGGTTCTTGATGGCCTCGCGCTCCAATTTTCTGATGTTACTTTTCAGTGGTTTATCTTTCTTGAGGACGAGGGTGCAATCTTGTCTGATAGCGTTCTTGTCTTCTTCACTGAGGTTTTTGATGTTGTCTTCTACACTGTAAATTATGTTTTCTATGGGGACAGTTGTCAGAGCAATGACAAAGCCCAATCCTTTTTCCAATATGTTTACTTCTTCATTTTTAAGAACATGGTTGGATAGGTTAATTACTTTTTTTTCTTACTATAGCGTATCTTTTGTTTGTTGTAGCATCTTTTCCGTCATACCTCCCTCTGTTTGTTGTAGCATCAACTCTGTATGTTGTAGAATCCCCTCTATTTGTTCTAGCATCAACTTTGTCTGTTGTAGAATCCCATCCATTCATTGTATCATCATCTTCATTCGTTGTAGCATCCTCTCCATTCACTGCGTCCCTTTATTCTTCTAGTTTGTTCAGTTTGTTTGCTTGGAGTTGAATGGCCTTACGTCCCTCTCCTTCATATTTTAGTGCAGCTCTAGCATGTAACATTGTCCAAAGGTCTTGTCTAACCTCACATGCGAGCTGAAGGTGCAATCGGAAGGTTGTTTTTGATAGCCAGTCTAATGACACGTGTGTTCTCCTAATTTATCCCTGGACTAGGGCATGACTCAATTGTTTGAAGTCTCTATAGTTCCATCTACTTCGCAATTGGTGATTAATGACCGCGAATTTTGGGGTAAGATTATTGTCTCTGCATTTTTTCAGAAAGTCGAGATCAACAGGTCGTCCAATGATTTTAATCCGTATATTTTCCATTAAATGGAAATTGTTTCAGGTTTCCCTTTCGTACAAGGAAGATATCATTGTTTTCAGATTTCCGTGGTGAGTATTTTCGAAGTTTTTTGCCGGATAATCCACAGTAATTTCCATTGTCATCGACATTTCAAATCCGAATCAGGATTCATCATCAGGACTAATCGTCAATTGATAGTTTGTTGATCCCGGTCAATTAATAGTTAATATGTAGGATGTTTTTACGTTTTAACCTAGGTCGGCTGTCTAAAAACCTAATCTAGAGAGTTTTAAACAAAAAATAAACTAAATAATAAATAATAATAGAGATTGTTACTAAGTTTTTAAAAGTATTAATAGTGTTTTTTATTATATACATGTATAAATATAATTTTTAGTATTTTTATTCATTGAATTATATTATATAAACAAAAATTTTAAACTTTTAATTAATTGAATTATATTAAAGTTAATGTAAGAAGGGAGCTTTAGTTAAGAGTTTTAATAGTGATTTTTATATAATAAAAGTCATAGTACTTGTAATTAATTGGATTGTATATATAGTTAATGTAGGAAGGGAGCTTTAGTTAGGTTTGGTTGTTTTTTAAGGTTATAGTTGTTTAGATTATTACTTATTAGTACTTTTTAATTTATGTTTAAATTTAATGGAAGAAGTTTAGTGATCTAGTTAATATATTATGGAAAGGAAGCTTTCAATTAGGGTTTAGGTTTAGTTTTTAGTTGATTAGAATGAATCTAGGGTTTGTCTTATAGTAGTGTTAAATAGTGTATTTAGTATGATTAGGTCTAAGCATTGAAGGTTTTTGTAAGAGATGTTTCTAGTATTTGTTAGATTGTGCTTTTAGTATGATTTTCAGTATTATTAGGTCTAGGTATAGAAGGTTTTTGTATATATATATATATATAGATAATCATAATAGGTTTAAGATACTAAGTAGTAGGGGTTAGTTTGTGTTGTAAGTGATTAGGATGTAACATAGTAGGAATATTAATATATATATTGTCATAAGACTTAATTATTGAAATATATAGTAGTAGATGTCTATAATTATAATTTATAAAGTAGGTAATACAGGTTAGTTAGACCCCTAAGTCTATGCAATGACACAAAGGAAAAACCTAAATAAGCAAGGAAAGAAGAAGGGAGGTTTCATACCTGATTTGATTTATGAAGGTCTCTTAAGTTAGTTGATTAATGGGTGCCAAAAGTTGCTCACATCTAGGCCACCATCTCTATTCATATTGTTGGGGTGCTTGATTATTTCAAGAGGTTTTTTTAAGTGTCTCATGTAGTAATGATCCTCCTTTTCTAGTATCCTCGTATCCTCCAGACAGACATGGTGTTTGGTCTTAAGTGAGTGTTCTACTAAGGCCGAGGTGCAAATGAGTTCGTTTCTAATGTTTGCTCCATGTTCTTTAATCCTTACCTAAAATCATCATCAGGTTTCCCCAATGTAACATTTCCCACATGAACAAGAGACCTTGTAGATGCCTTTTCCTTGTTGTTGGTCTATAGTCTATTTTACAGACTTCATTCTTTGTTTGATGGTAACTAGGGGTTTGAAGGAGATTGTAATTTCTTTCTTTTTTAAAACTTTTGCAATATTGTCTGTGGCACCCCGAATGTAAGGAAGAAAGGCCCTTATGTTGGAGGTTTGATCATTCTGTATATGGCGTATGGAATTATGCTATAGAAAACGTAGGGAGGTATGACAGAAAAGATGCTACAACAAAAAAAAAATATGCTACAAAGAGCAAAAAAGTAATTAAGCTATCCAACCATGTTCTTAAAAACGAAGAAGTAAACATATTGGAAAAAGGATTGGGCTTTTCCATTGCTCCGACAACTGTCCCCATAGAAAACAAAATTTGCAGCGTAGAAGACAACATCAAAAACCTTAGTGAAGAAGACAAGAACGCTATCAAACAAGACTGCGCCCTCGTGCTCAAGAAAGCTAAACCACTGAAAAGTAACAATAGCAAATTGGAGTGCGAGGCCATCAAGAACCTCAAAAAAAACGAAAACATTATGAATTTAAAAGCTAATAAGGGTGGAGCTACAATAGTCATGAACATAATAGATTACAACACCAAGATGATAGAGCATCTCACCAGGACTGGCAGCTATAAAAATTTAAATAACAACCCAATATCCAAATTTATCAAGGAAGTCAAGAAAGCCATAAAATCTTCTAACCTAGATGAAAGAATGAAGAAACGACTAACTCCAAGCTACCTAATCACTCCTAGAATATATGGACTTCCAAAAATCCACAAGGAAGGAGTTCCTCTAAGACCAATTGTCAATACAATCAGTTCCCCAACCTATG
Source organism: Picea mariana (assembly GCA_032191745.1). Classification (NCBI taxonomy): domain Eukaryota; kingdom Viridiplantae; phylum Streptophyta; class Pinopsida; order Pinales; family Pinaceae; genus Picea; species Picea mariana. The sequence goes on along the minus strand of JASDQU010681654.1, from coordinate 12,447 downwards.
AACTAGCCAGGTACGTAGCAAGGATCCTAGGACCTTTGGTTGGCAAGACAAAATCATACATAAAATATTCAAGAGACTTTGTGGAACTCATAAAATAGGAGAAAATTGAATCAAAGGATATCCTCATCAGCTTTGATGTGGTTTCACTTTTTATGAAGATCCCATTAAATGAGGCCATTCAAGGTATAAATGAGGTTGCAGACCCTCAAACAACCAAACTAGCAAAAGTTTGTCTAAAATCAACATTCTTCAGTTTCCAAGGAGACTTTTTCAAACAAACAAGTAGAGTAGCCATGGGATCCCCCTTATCCCCAATCGTAGCCAACCTCTACATGGAGAAGTTCAAGAAAAATGCCCTTGAAATTTATCCCCTTAAACCATCTAGATGGAAAAGGCATGTTGATGATACCAACTTCATATGGCATCATGGCAAAGAAGAACTAGACAGATTCTTTGAACACCTCAATGGTATTTCAGAGAACATAAAATTCAAATGGAACTAGAAGAAAACAACAACATACCCTTCCTAGACGTTCTCATGACTAGAAAACTCACACGAACAGCTACCTTCATGTGGATTCCCACCACCATCCCTCTTAGAAGATGGGGGTTCTCAGCACCATGGCGATAAGGACAGCAAGAATTTCCTACAAAGAACATATTAAGGAAGAAGTAGACCACTTAACTAAGGTCTTTAAGAACATTGGATATAGAGATAGAGACATCAAAAAGGCAATGGATAGGAAGGATAATAGGACCCGTATACAGAATGATCAAACCTCCAAAATAAAGGCCTTTCTTCCTTACATTCGGGGTGTGACAGACAAGATAGCAAAAGTTTTAAAAAAGAAAGAAATTACAACCTCCTTCAAACCCCTAGTTACCATCAGACAAAGAATGAATTCTGTAAAAGACCCTATAGACCAGCAACAAAGAAAAGGCATCTACAAGGTCTCTTGTTAATGCAGGAAATGTTACATTAGGGAAATCAGACAATCATTTCAGGTAAGGATTAAAGAACATGGAGCAGACATTAGAAATGAACGCATTCGCACCTCGGCCTTAGAAGAACACTCACTTAAGACCAAACATCATGTATGCTTGGAGGATACGAAGATACTAGCAAAGGAGGATCATTACTACATGAGATGCTTAAGAGAAGCTCTCGAAATAATCAAGCACCCCAACAATATGAACAGAGACAGTGGCCTGGAAGTGAGCATCTTTTGGCACCCATTAATCAACCAACTTAAGAGACCTTTATAGATCAAATCAGGTATGAAACCTCCCTTCTTCTTTCCTTGCTTATTTAGGTTTTTCCTTTGTGTCACTACATAGACTTAGGGGTCTAACTAACCTGTATTACCTACTTTATAAATTATAATTATAGACACCTACTACTATATATTTCAATAATTAAGTCTAATGACAATATATATATTAAAATTCCTACTATGTTACATCCTAATCACTTACAATACAAACTAAACCCTACTACTTAGACCTTAAAACTATTATGATTATCTATATATATACAAAAACCTTCTATACCTAGACCTAATAATACTGAAAATTATACTAAAAACACAATCTAACAAATACTAAAAACAACTCTTACAAAAACCTTCGATGCTTAGACCTAATCATACTAAATACACTATTTAACAGTACTATAAAACAAACCCTAGATTCATTCTAATCAACTAAAAACTAAACCTAAACCCTAATTGAAAGCTTTATTTCCATAATATAGTAACTAGTTCACTAAACTTCTTACATTAAATTTAAACATAAATTTAAAAGTACTAATAAGTAATAATATTAAAAACTATAACCTTAAAAACAACCAAACCTAACTAAAGCTCCCTTTCTACATTAACTATATATACAATCCAATTAATTACAAGTACTATGACTTATATTATATAAAAAACACTATTAAAACTCTTAACTAAAGCTCCCTTCTTACATTAACTTTAATATAATTCAATTAATTAAAAGTTTAAAATTTTTGTTTATAAAATATAATTCAATTAATAAAAATACTAAAACTTATATTTATACATACATATAATAAAAAAACACTATTAATACTTTTACAAACTTAGTAACAATTTATATTATTATTTATTATTTAGTTTAATCTTTAATTTCAATTTTTGTTTAAAACTCTGTAGATTAGGTTTTTAGACAACCGACCTAGGTTAAAACTTAAAAACATCCTCCATATTAACTATTAATTGACTGAGATCAGCAAGCTATCAATTGACGATTAGTCCTGATGATGAATCCCGATTCGGATTAGAAACGTCGATGACAATGACAACTATTGTTGAAATAATGAATCATTAAGGAGCATTGCCAACAATATTAGAACGTACATAGAAAAATATGAAGCTAAGGATGGAATTCTCTCTTGTGTCAAGATCTATGTTAAGGTTGATCTAGAGAAAAGACTGTCAGAAGTGATTCCTCTCACTCTACATAACTGGAAGCACATTAAAAAACTATACTACTAGCAAATTCCATTCAAGTGTAAAATCTACCCTTAGTATGGGCATTTCATGAAATATTGCAAGAAAAACCTCCCTAAAACTCAAGCAGTCCTTGAAAAATAAGATCAGTGTCAAGTGGTTAAAAAATTGAGCACAAAGAAACAAATTAACTCAAATGCATCTTATCAACTCCTTCATGCTCAACCCCAATGACACCTATTGGCCTAGAGAAAACTACATCTATGCAACAAGTATAATCTACAGTGTCAAAACCCACATCCATGCATAAAGCTAGATCAAGCAACATCATGCAACATCAAGTTGCTCCAATTGCATATAAGGCCATCTCATCTGCTTTAGTTTATGGTGTAACTTTGGGTTTATCTCAAAGATGTGATTCCCATGTTATTCTCACCCCTGCTACAAATTGTTTTAGAATTGTCTCTCAAGAAGTCCATATCGCTTTTGTAGAGGTAACAACCCCCTTTGTAAAGGAGCATTCTTCTGTCTTTTCTACCAGGTTTCCCATCTTCATTGATTCACAAGCATATCCCTCCTATTATTCTGGTGATGATCTTATTTCAAATCAATAAGAGTAAATCAACGTAGTCTTAGATAAACCTTATCTTTCCACATGTGTTTTGACAAGGATAAGAGATTAACAAAATTTGAAGAAGATGACAAAGAAGATGGTGAACAAGAATAAAGGTAACCAAAGAAATCATGTGTTGGTTAAATCTCTCACTTATACTTATTCTTGGGCTGACCCAGGTTCATATCTGAACAAGTTTCCAACAAAACACTCTAAAACTATCGGCCCTCCTAGTAAATCAGAAGGATACGTTGCACATAAAGTGAACCGCGCAATCTCACCTGAGATAGATTTATGGGTGACTCCAATGCTTAAGTTCTTGCATTCTAAGAATGAGTGGGGATCTGGGAGTGTATTATATCATCTTTATGCCTTAATCTTATTATTCATTCAAGTATTCCTAGGATTCATTTACCTTTATCCTCATGCATGCATGCTAATATATCTATTTATTCATCCATTCATAAAATTATCATTAACATAAAGTAACCATTCAATCAAACATTGCATAGAACACAGGTTTTACCGTGGTTCACCCTCTCTTGGGCTACGTCCAAAAATATTTGACTTCTCTGCCCTTTATTTAGTCTGCTGCAAAATATGGCATTGCACGCATTACATCTTCAATCATACAATCATGATGAGGTTAAGGAACCTCTGTGAGGCAGACTATATCACACTAGACTCCTCATCCTGTGACCTAACCCTCAAAATCTATCTTCCTTGAATCTTATATAGCCTTATTACAACCATCAGTCTCTCAACTTCTCAATAGTATCAAATTAACTAACTCTCTCGAACCACTGAACAACCACTAACCTAGACCTCCTAGGTTCTTACTTATATTATTTTATAGGCTTATAGTCGTTACAACCCTTATTTAAAACCCTAAACTTAATATGGTTAGGCTTGTCTACCTCCTCACACGTGGATTTTCCTCTTGCATGCTTCTTTTCCTTCTTTTTCTACATGTTGTTTTTCCTTCTTTTTCTACTTGTTGCTTTCTTTCCAGCTATTGCACGTGCTCCAAAATTAGGTCTCTCTTTCCAAAAATAGGTCTTTCCTCAAAAATTTATGTGCCCAACATGCCCCCAAGACTGACACATGGCTCGTCCCGGTCCGCTTAGGTAGTGCACGCTCCATCAACAACCTCTACCAAGCTGTAGAATTTTCCTTCTAGCTCCTCCCCTTTTTCTTTAGCTTGCACAACTTTCTCTATGATCTCTTCTGCCCTCTACATTGTGATATGCTCCTTGAGAGACTCTGCAATCTTAGGATGATCATGAACCATTATTTTCTTTTCCTTCTCCATTTTCACAATTATTTGCACTCCTTGATATTGGAGAGGTTCTAACTAGGCTTTCATTGCCTGCTTATTATTCTGCACAATTTTCAGTTCTGCCTGCAGGGTCTTCATCTCCTGCACACCCTCTCCTGCACACCCTTTACTCACTATGTGATGCTCATGAATTTTTTCCTTTTCTTCAGCTCCTTGTTTGTAGTTTTGATTACCTCCTCTCACTGATATAATTGATGGACCCTATCATCTTCTTCCAAGGTGGTCCATAGCGATGTGGTCCTGTCAAACAATTGTGTGACCTTTTCAGCTTCTTTCTCCATCATTTCCACTTCCAGGGATTCTTGTTGTTCCCTTTCAACCATAACTTCAGGAGGAGTATTTGAGGTTAATTTTTATTTAAGCTCCTCGATCTCCTTCTTTTAGTCCTCGAGTGTCTACATGATGATTTGGATCTGTTCTTCCACATTGCTTATGGATGCATGCACGCTGTATGGAATTCTTGTGAAGACTTTCTTTAGTTTATGCTCTAAATTATTTGCACGATGTTTCTCCTCTTTTTGTCTCCAACTTCACCTTCTCCTCGTCCATTTGTATCATCTTTTTTGTTATTTGGAAGCTTGGAATTACTTGTGCTATGGTCTAGATAGTGTCTTCTTCATTCTGTGTGCTCTTGTCTTCGGCTTCTATTGCTTGGGGGATCAACTATGTTCCCCTTTCTTGCCTATGTTCTACTTGTATCTTTATTAGGACCTTCTTGATATCAAACAACTCATTATATATCCTTCCTCTTTGGTTTTATGCCTCTTCAAACTCCTCTGCTACACGATCTTGTACTCTCTGTGTGAAAATATCAACATCATCCTCAATGATTGTATACTCTGGGATGTGTTTGTGGGCCTTGGCCTTCTTGTGTGAGCCCCCTGTATGTATAATTGGGTGCTTGGGTGGGCATGTTTCTTGTGGAGTGGCTACCGTAGGGGTTGTTATTTGGAAGCTTGGAATTACTTGTGCTATGGTCTAGATAGTGTCTTCTTCATTCTGTGTGCTCTTGTCTTCGGCTTCTATTGCTTGGGGGATCAACTATGTTCCCCTTTCTTGCCTATGTTCTACTTGTATCTTTATTAGGACCTTCTTGATATCAAACAACTCATTATATATCCTTCCTCTTTGGTTTTATGCCTCTTCAAACTCCTCTGCTACACGATCTTGTACTCTCTGTGTGAAAATATCAACATCATCCTCAATGATTGTATACTCTGGGATGTGTTTGTGGGCCTTGGCCTTCTTGTGTGAGCCCCCTGTATGTATAATTGGGTGCTTGGGTGGGCATGTTTCTTGTGGAGTGGCTACCGTAGGGGTTTCCTGCATCATTGTATCCCCCCCTTCTTATTTTTCCTGCATTGGGGTTGTGTTCTTCTTCCCTGACTATGAATCCTTCTTTGGAGCACTTCCCTTCTTCTATTACACTAGATTTTGACTGTGCTTCCCTTATTGTGTTGTATTTTTGGGCACAACGCTATCTCCTGCAGGTGTCTTGGATGACTTTGCTTCTACTTCCTTACCCTTTGGCATTTCTTTGGTAATGACTAGGATCTTCTAGTCGTCCTACCAATCTCGCATTGTCATTTCAACCTCCTTTGCATTGATGTAAAATCGAAGTTGCATCCATTCATTCGTTGGATCCATGTGCGCTTTTATCCACATATTGTTCCACGTATTCCTAAAGTTAGATACACATTGATATTGTGTGACCACTTCTGGAGTTATCCTCCAAGTGTTGGCTATGTTGTCCTGGATGTCGTTGAAATACCGAGCAAAGGTGTTGGCATTTCCACTTCTTCATTTGTGGTCTGAATTTCTTCCCATTGATTTATACTGCACTGCATGACAATTACCTACTCTATCGTAAAAGTAGGAGTAGGGAGGATCCTTCCACCAGATTAAAGCTATCAAGATCAACAACCAAGAGTAGTGGAAATATGTTCCCAAGTCCTGCACATCCTTACAGTCATCTAAGAACAGGTTCAATAAACATGGTGCCCAACCGAGCATGGTGTTGTTTGCACACTGAGTTGCAACTGAAATAACCCTTGCAGGGACCTCCTCCTTGTAGCATTTGCGTAGAAATTTGCACGCCATAAGATTTGTGGCCATCTTAGTGGTTGCATCATTGATTCTCTTGATAACGATTATGCACGAGCCTCTTTCTATCCCATATGTCTTCTTCATCTCTTCAGTGAGAGACTTTTATTTCGTTTTGTTATACAGGAACTGCGTAGGACTCTTTCCCATTGATGGCAAACCTGTAATGAATGCAATAAACTCTACGTCGATGGACACATGTTCTTCCAACCATAAAAATCCTCCATGGAGGACTACCATCAGCTGCTTGAAACAATTATTCACCTCTTTCCCCCTATCGAAGTGGGGAATATCTACCAAGTTTATAATCCTTTTGTTAGTCAGGTCTACCACCCATTTCTTTGGCTGCAGTATTGGGTCTCCAAATGGCCCTATGCCTATGCTCTCCATGTACACCTATTGTGAAAATTCTAGGAATTTTCTAGTGTCAAACACATCATGGTATGTGTATCTTAGACTTTCCACACAACCCAGTAGCGTTGGCATGACCTTCACCCCCTATGGAATGCACGGTAACACAATTGATGTATCGGGTTGCTTGCATGGGGATTGTGCGATAGGTTGTGTTGGAGCCGCCTTTTTTTTTTAGCCCGTTTTGAATTTGATATCTTAATGCTCGAAATCGAAAGATGGTTTTCATATTTCCCTTCATTTGTTCCAAAATCTCTGAAGTATCATCACGTGAGTGGCGACAGTTATCATACTCTCAAGGCGAGTTCTACTTTTTGTTCAAATGATTTTCCCCTTTTTTTACCTCGGGATTTCATATGTCGGATGTTATAGATCACATAGTTCACAAGTCCCGAAGAGTGAAACAGCGAAATCACTTTAAATTTTTACCCAGGTCAGTAGCGAGAGTAAAAATTTTCTAAACTACAGCTAAGCATCATCGGGGTTTCATGTCTCGGCGTTTACTAACTACAAAAGTCTCATTGTCAGAACCCCGATAGCCAAAACCACGAGATTCTTGTTTTAGTAACCCGCGTTAAGGTTAAAGGTAAAAATCTTAGCTGTGGTTAAGCTCTGTCTGGAATTCGCAACTCAACATATTTTCCTTTAAAAGCTACACTGTCAAAGCCCCGAGTCGCAAAGTCGCGATAAAGATAGAAACGTAATTAATTAAACACTTAATCCATTTTTATCCCCCATTTCAATTAAATCATATCATCGCGATCTCGCGATTTCGCAACTCGGCATACGAACTTCTCGGAAGCTATACCTTCGAAGCTCTGAGTCGCGAAGTTGCGATATAAATAATCACGTAATTAATTAAGCACCTAATCATAGTTACACTTTTTATTAACCAAAGATAATCATCGCAATCTTAGGTCTTAGAGGTTCAAAGGGTTAAAGTGAAAGCTCCCGATGTAGCGAGTATCGAAAGATTAATTAATGTTGATAAAATCTGATTAATTGAGCTAAGCCAGTATTTCTCGTGATTTGATGCATGCACAATCTACGAGGAAATCTTGATTTTTCCTTGCGCCAACTGACATTTCGAACTGCCAAAATTTATGGCATTAATTAGAAACAAGGTGAATCGACAAGTAAGGATTGGGTTTTTATTGCTAAATTTATATTTAAGCACGATTTGACCGTTTTGTTCTTGAAAAGTACCGAGTTTCAAATGGTTGGATATATAGATCTGTTATTTGTTATCACAAATTATTTTCTATATTACATAGAGCAAAATTTTCTCAGTGAACTAATTTCTATATGTATACATATTTTTATCGCAGAAGAGCTAAAGCAGGATCCCCCGCCATGGCCCCACGAAAAACGTCTAAAGCCAACGTTGAGGTTTTGGGACAAGGTTCAGATAATGTCGTTGATACTTCACCTCGAAGTGTCAACTCTATCAAGACCTGGTCGATTGTTTCTGAGGTTCTACAGTCCGAATTGGTAGATTATTCTGATGATTCCAGTGACAATGAAAAAGACGACCTGACCACCAAATATAAGATCATTGTCCAATCTGGAATGCATAAAGTAGTGGCTAGGCCACGACTACTCCCTTACTATGATATGGTCCGGTGGGCATTAGACCATGTGGACATACCAACCAAAACCATCATCAATGAGCAGAAGGTCACTATTGGGACTTTCAGACACAAACAACTGCAGGCTATGTAGAAGTTTCCAACCGTGTCAGACCTTACATACGATGCCGAATTCTTGGAGAACTTCAAATAGAAGGAATGTGTGCAATATGACAAGACTATGTCCAGTTTAATCAAAGATTGGGTTTCACACCCTGCGAAGTTCAGGGAATACAGTAATGGTATATATTCAATATCTTCCTTGGAACCACAATTCAAATATGTAGCTATGATGACATGCAGATTATATGGGAGAGAGGACACCACACATTGTTTCCTTCAGTGGATGCCTCTAATACATTTAGTTTCCGAAGGTTGTTCCTTCAACTGGCCTAAAATGTTGTCTGATAGCTTGACCAGTCAAGTTACAGAGTATAGAGCGCAGAGGGAGAGAGAAAAGATTGCTTCATTCTTTATGTCCACGTACATTATGGATGTCGTGTGTTTTCTGACACCCTTTCCCTTAATGAGTTGGAGCTGGACTCCATCAGAGGCCGAGCCCATCCATGTCTACCATTCAAAACTATGGGAAAACAAAGTGGCAGATTTTGTGTATGAAATCTTTAACTGGGTAATGGTACCGCTGCATGTCACTATTTTCGGCCACCCACCACCCAGGATCTCAGACAGTATAGTGATGAATTTGAGCAGTATAGTTGACTGGCATGTAGAAGTAGAATTCTCATATCTCAGGGTTTTTGGGGCTTTTTTTCCCCCACATGCTTTACCATTGTTCATACCCGATAAGATGGATTGTCATGAGGTTGCCAGGAAAACTATGATCAGTGGTATAAGCAAGGAGCTTAAGGGATATTCAAAGAAGGTATGGCCACCTTTTCCTATTCATTTAAATTCTTATTCTTTGTTAGATTTTGAGCATGCTAAAGCTAAGGCAACATCCCTGGAAGACCTAAAATTGGTTCATGCTGAATTCAAGAAGCACGATCTGCAAAGGGTTGTAAGTAATCACTTGGCCAGTTGCGGGCTTAAGAGGTTTGAACATGAAAATTCACCCTCGGATGAAATTTTCCAAGGTGCAAGATCTTATGTCGAGGTTTTGGCTTGGATACAAGCCCTGGCACTCAAAGAGAGGGCCGATGTTCTAAAATTCCAAGAACACCGACGCAGTTGTCTTCCCTCGGTATTGCAGGGTGAGAATCCAAGTACAATAGAGGTGCAATGAAATGAAGTCGAAAGCTCCAAAGATACAAAACCTAGCCAAGAAAAACACCAAGATGAGAGAGAGAAAACTAGGAGTCTGAAACCAGAAATAAAGACTCCCAATCCGCCGAAAAATTAGACTTGAGTTACTACTCTAGGACAGCCAGCTAAGCAAATCGGAGATCCCATCGCCTCCATTACTCCCTTGCAGTCAACTCAGGAAAACATAGATGTGGGGTGGATTTTAAATGAAGAATTGAGACCTATAAGGATGGAAGAGCTCCCTCCAAATGAGTTCTTTTTCGATAAGAAGAGAAAGGTTGTGGTAAAAAGAGAATTCTATCAGGAAGAGGGATCAACAACCAAGAATTTCAAGGTGTTGACTGATGGAAAAGACAAGAAGAAAGAAGATTTTGCTACAGAAATAGCTGGGAGATTAGGGGCATATGCTACAGCAAACCAATTTTCAGTCGGGGTTTTGAAAAATCAGTTGAAGCTAAAAAATTGACTCATCAAAACCTTAGAAGCTAAACTAGCCACAGCAGAGGAGGTTGCCAAGGACCAGGAAAGCGCAAGAATATAACAAGCAAGACTGGCCGATAAAAAGGAGATAGAGTTTCTCAAAACTAAGCTCGAACAAGTAGAGATGGTAGCTCAGACCAGTCAGATACAAGTGGGCTAGCAAAAAGACTTGATTGAGAAACTACAAGCTGGAGTGGAAATTGCCGAAAGTAAAGTTATAAATATCGGGATATTTTAGTCCCAGGCTTTGGAGATTCGGAGCAGAGTTTTTGCGACCCAACGAAGTTTACTTGCCAAGGTGGAGACTATTCGGAGCAATTGCATGCTTGTCGATCAAGTATTAGAAAACCTATCTGTCAGAGAGACAGAAGCTGGAGCAGCTCGGCTCATATTTAAAGAGGCTGTAATAGCTTCAAACAACAGGGAATCGGGAAGTACCCCCAGGTTTTCCATTTCGGAGCAAACCAGAGGAAATATTTTATTGAAATAATGGAAGCACAGTAGATCAGAAGGTAAACTACAAGCCAAGAAGGTAATGAAATCCTTTGATGAGGCTTTTGGTTCTATAGATGGTAATCTATTAGGTATTGATAGTGAGGGAAATGCTGAGACATTGAGTCAAATGAATATAGCAAAACTCTTGCTTGATATAAGTAAGAAAGAAAAAATAGATTCGACCGAAGTCTCACAAGTAACTCTAGCATACATAATCCAAATAGATAAATGGATGATTAAACCAAGTGTGCAATTATATGCTATCGACACCCTAGACCGACAGATGGAAGAAAGGTTGCCACAATCAGTCAAAGATTGTTACATTTTCGAGGCCAATTGTCAAGTAGAACCCTCTAGGTTGATATCTCGGCTAGTGGAGAAATGCTTCACTTATACCGAGCATCTGAAAGGGCAAGCTTCTAGCACCAAATAAAGACAGATATGAAGAAATGGAACGATTGTTCTCCTTCTTATCGTAACTGAAAATCTTGTAGCGATTGAGATTCCATCTTATGTAAAACTGTATAAATATACAATAGAAAGAAATAAAGGTGGCTAGACCTTTTTGTGTCAATTGTAATAGAGGTTTTCTATCTTGAGAGTTAATATAAAGAAAATCCGAAGATTCTCAATTCCGTCATGACTGTGTTATGAGTTTGTTTCCTCGTATCTCATATTTCATTTCATATTTGTATCTGATGAATGCTTCAATATAATTTAGTACAACCTCTACTATAGTGAATGAATTCTGGTTTTCTATATTGTTTACTATTTTTCCTCTGTACCAGCTATCAGCAGGTATAAGACCAGTCAACACTCTAGAATTCTATATATATATTATGCTTCATCAGGTTATTTCTTTACCTTTTTCTTCTTCTGTTTATAAGTGAGATTCTCCCTTGATAGGAGCCTTACATGATAGACAGCTTAATGTTTTCTCCCACCTCATAGATCTTTATTAAAATATAACTCAGTTATGGGAAAGGGCCTTTGGTTTGCACCCTATTTTCACTCATGGAACTGTAAACTCTCATTTATATGACTGAAATTGAGACAGCACCTAAATTTCCCCCGAGATTTTCTTATCTTTATGTTCCTCTATGACTGTCCCTGTAACAAGAAAGCCTAATATCGAACCCGGACTATCAGATCAAACACATATTGCCTTAAATATTTTTGATACTATTCTTAAAACAGCCACTACCCAGGTTGAACTCGAACGTTCATGGGCAGCGATTGAAAGGGATATAAACATCCAAGAACAGTTGGAAGCTAGACAACGCCAACTCAAAAATCAGCCCTAGCCTCCCTTACCGAAGGTTGACGTTTCTTCCTTCTCTACCCCTTGCTCTCTTTTGGATGCCTAGACACTATACTTCTAAGCCTTAAGTAAAGACTCTGGATCAACTTTTTTTTTGGCGTCGTTGCCGGGGACCCAAGCTACGAAATCATTTTCCCTAGGAAAACGACATTTTTTTTTCATCGAAAGTGCCACCCTTTGATAGTGAACAAAGAGTGCACACCTTTTAAAGGCTTCCCAATCTTACACTTGGAGACTCCACGATTAATAAGCTAGCATCCGAATGAAGGAATACTAGGAAAAACCCAGATGGTAAACCGACCACACTCGTCACTGATCCT
>JASDQU010681653.1:54355-65562 GCA_032191745.1 Picea mariana | reverse complement strand
ATCCTTTTGCAACCAGCCTTGTTTTGTACCTTTCTACCTTATCATCAACACCCTTCTTCAGCTTGTAGACCCACTTGCAACCTATAGTTTTCATGTCTCTTGGAAGTTCTACCAGGTCCCATGTAGCATCCTTTGCTAACGCATTCGTTCCATCCCTTATTTCTTCTTTCCATTTTTCATTGTTAGAAACGTCCACAGCTTCCTAATAGCACGAAGGTTCATCATCATTAATACTTAAAGAAATTGATGAAACAAAATCATCATACCTTCTTGGAGGAAATCTGACCCGTGTAGACCTACTTAGGGAAGTTTGTGGCTCATCCACAATCTATTGATTGTCATCATCATCCATATTTTCCTCTACAAGAACCTCTTCATAAACTTCTTTAGAAACTTGTTCATGTTTACTTTCATCTGTAGTTGAACGAGTTTCAAACTGAATCTGTTGATATTTCGGTACTTCTACCAATTTCATTTGACCATCTACATCTGATTTGATGAGTGATGATTCATCAAATATTACATCTCTGTTAATGGTGATCTTGTGAGAAGTAGGATCCCACAACCTATACCCCTTAATACCATCACCATATCCAACAAAGATAATCCATTTTTATTTTGGATCTAATTTAGAACGTTGATGTTTCGGAATTAGAGCATAGGCTTCACAACCAAAAACTTTAAGATTAGAATAATTACAAGGGTGACTTTTCCATACCTCTTCAGGAATCTTGCACTCTATTGTTGTTGATGGTGATCGATTCACTAGATAACAAGTTGTAGTTATTGCTTATGCCCACAGTTCCTGCTGCAAGTTAGCATTACTAAACATACTCCTTGCTCTCTCTAGAAGAGTCTTGTTCATGCGTTCAACAACTCCATTTTGTTGAGTATAGGCAGTGGTTTTATAACTATCAATCCCAAATGCCTTGCAATAGTTCTCAAATTCCATTGACATAAATTCACCACCATTATCAGTTCTTAAACATTTAATGGACCTACCAGTGCTCTTTTCCACTAAAGCTCTAAATTGCTTGAAAAATGTAAATACATCATCCTTTCTGTTCAACATATAGATCCACACATTCCTAGAGAAATCATCTATAAAAGTAACAAAGTATGATGATCCTCCATATGAAATAGTAGGGGATGGTCCCCAAACATCAGAATGGATATAATCAAGGATTCCTTCACAGGTGTGACTTCCGGTTTTAAATCTCTGCCTATTCTTTTTTCCATAAATACAGTGCTTGCAAAAATCTAACTTTAAAGACTCTAGACTAGGAATTAACTTGCGATCAGATAATACCTTCAATCCTCTTTTTCTTATATGGGCCAACCATTGATGTCATAGTTGAACATAATCACTTTCATTCTTGGATACAATTGTCGCATGATCTAGCTTGGTTCTTCCTTCTAATAGAAACAAGTTTCCAAGCTTCTTCGCCTTCATGACCAGTAAGATTCCTTTGTAGACCTTCATAACTCCACCTTGAACAATACTTTTATATCCTCCAATATCTAAGACCCCTAAATAGATTAGGTTATTCCTTAGCCCAGGTACATGTCTCACATCAGTTAGTATCTTAACAGATCCATGAAACATCTTAATTCAAATGCTACCAATTCACACAACTTTACATGATATATCATTTCCCAGGTAAAACATTCCATCATCTATAGATTGGTAATTAATAAACCAGTGTCTATGAAGACACATGTGATTTGAAGCACCAGAATCGAATAACCATTGTTGATCATATCGTGAAACAACACTAATTGATAAAACTTCATCAATCATACCTGAACCTGTTGTTGAACCTGTTTCGATTGCATTTGCTTCCTTTGTCTCTTTTGGAGGGTCTTCTTTGGAGGCTTGTTGTCTCTTCCAACAATCCTTCTTCAAGTGTCCAAATTTTCCACAAAACCAACACTTAAGTTTTCTCTTCTTTCCCTTCGACTTTGACCGAGAGAAATCTCTCTGAACATCTCCTCTTTCCTTAGGTCTTCCTCTGACCACCATTGCCTCAGATGTAGAGGTTTAAAAATTGAATTTCTTCCTTGTTTCCTCAGACAGTAAAGCTCCAACAATAACATCAAACTCAATACTTTCTATTGAAATGAAACTAATAGAGGTAACAAAGTGATCCCATGACTTGGGCAAAGAACACAATAATGTAATCTCTTTTTCTTCAAATTCGAATTTCACTCTCATGCTAGTCAACTGGACTAAAAGAGTATTAAAAGTATTTAAACGATCATCTATTTTTGTACCTTCCTTCATGCACAAACTGTACAATTGTCTTTTCATGAAGATCCTGTTCGTCAAGGATGTCATATACAAGCTTTCCAGCTTCATCCACAAACCGACTGTTGTCTTGTTCATAACAATGTTGAACAAAACATCATCAACCAAACACAGAGGTATGGAACTCAATGCTCTTGCATCGATCTCTTCCCACTCTTCATCTGAAATGGTCACTGGTTTCTTTGATTTTCCCAAAAGTACCTTCACCACGCTTTGTTGCATGAGCAGATCGTACATCTTCACCTTCCATATCTCAAAATTGTTTTTTCCATTGAACTTCTCAATTTTGAACTTAGCATTATGAGTTTTCGTCATTAGAAGAAAAAATTTCAAAACCACTGCTTATACAACCAAACCCCTTTTATATGAAAAATAACCTTATGTTTAAATATTGAACTCAAAAACTCATAGTGAAAAAGTTTTAAAAATATTTAAAAAATATTTTATACCTTAAGGACTTTTACCAAATCCTCAAAAAAGTTCAACTCTTTAAAAAAAAATATTTAATATCCCTTATGAAAACCATTAAGTGCAAAATCAAGGGGAAATTAAATATTCACATCATTCCATTTGTTAACCCTTAATACCATTCAACCATTTAATATTCACACCTTTTAAAAACCATGCAAATTTTGTATTGGATATTCGACGCTCCCATACAACAGTGAGACCAGCGCTGTTTTTGAAAACGTGAACTTCATTAAGGCCACTACTAAATTGGCGCTCCCATCCAGCAGGGGCAATGCTGATGCAAAAATCAACACTCCCATAAAGAAAAATGAAATCGCGCCCCCTCAACACGAATGCCTCAGCGCTGATGTAAACCAACGTAGCTCCCAGCACCAAGCGACCCACGCGTTGATATGTTGCACGCTCCTTCAACTTGTTCAATCTGTGGGCATGAGTCGCCTGTCCATGCTTTACGCTCACGCAACAACTCTTTTCTCCACATCCAAAACGCTCTCCTGAGCTCCGATGTCACTTATTAGAATTGTAAATGCGGAAAACACAATTCGCATAAGACAATCAACAATCACACAGATTAACAAACACAGATTTTACGTGGTTCACCCTAAATTTGGGTTACGTACACCAAGAAAAAGTATCGATTGTCTTATTCTCCAGATCATGGAAATTTACAACAACTTCACTCATACATCTCACTCACTCTCAGCCTCTACGGGTATAAATGAATTTATAGAAATACACAGTTACATAAGAACTCACTATTGAATGCACTCACCCATATTCTAACTTGGCCTCATTAGTTACAATCAAGGCTGAATAATAAGATCCTAAATCCATTCATGGAGGAATTCATTGTCACCAAATTCTAACATAGCTCATCTTTCAGGCAGCTCTGTACAATTCAACACGTCCACAACTCACAGATCTATAAAATCGAATACACAGAAAACTATATTTACACCTCTCATGCACACTTGAGCCTCTAGTGAGGGAGTTACCCAAAGCAAACTCACAATTGACACAATGATTTATGTGGAAACCCAATAAGAGAAAAAACCACGGGCAATAATAATAGGTATTCTTTTATTCAAGGGAGAATTCAAATAAGCAACTCAGTAATGCAACCATCCTCTCCTCTCATACAACCACAACCATGCTAGTAATATACCATGCTAGTAACATTTGTTCCATGAATGAAGTAAGCAAGGTCGTCCTTCACTGTTTCATCATTTAAACTCGAAATTAATTATCGTCTGGTGAAATAGGTTCAAAGTATATTGCCATCTTGGGTTTTGTGGTGTATGATGATTTTGATGCCTAGATCCTACACGTTGTCAACCTTATTACGAATTTATGACTGCTATTATTCAAAATCTTTCAAAATCGGTGCCCACACACACACATTATTTTCAACTCAGTTTTATGCCCATTTGTGCTATTATTTGTTGGAATAATGGAGAAATTAGAATACTTAGTTAAGATCTGTGTAACTAAGTTATTGTGTGTCTTTCATATTTAGGTTTGGATTAGTTTCAAGATCCAACTTTGTAGGAGGTTGTTGTAAGCACCTTGTGCTATATATATGTGTACTTGATTTACATTAAATATAACAGATTATGTGAGCGTAGACTCACAGGTGATGTGCCCTTGTGGCCTCACTGTGATTGTTTTTAACTTGGTATCAGAGCAGATAGCATGCCATTATTCAATGCTGAACTCACAATATATAATGTTAATTTATCTCTTCTCTTCTCAGTAGGGTCTTCATAACCATTTTGAACAAGTTCCCATAAATCTACTGATCCAAGTAAACCTTCCATTTTCATTTTCCAAAGATCAAAATTTTTACCTGAAAATGATGGTAAAACTGGCATTAACCTTTTCACTATTGCATTGATTTCTTCATCTTCATCAATCTTAGTGGAAGACAACTCTATTGTTGCAGAGAAGGAAGATGAAGAGGAGAAAAATCAGAAAGCTCTCTTAGAAGAGCAAAATGAAAATAGCAAAAATTGTTTTGATATTCTAATGAATGCTTTTGAGTGTGCAGGGTTTGCTAAGGAAGAATGTGATGCGAAGCACTTAGGTGAAGTGCCAGATAAGTTTGATGAAGAATTAGACTTTATTGAGGAATGGCTTCAAAAGCCATATTATGATGAATGCAAAGAAACATTAGATTATGATGAGGATTGTATGGACATTGAAGAAGAAGAAGACTGCATTACAGATATAGAAATTGAGTCAATTTTTATAAAGTGGAGTCCTGAAGAAATAAAGTATTACTATGAGCTAATGTTGCAAGAGTCCGTTGAGAAGGACATTATCCAGAAATGGGAGCAACATGTTTATGTGGAGTTGGAAGCATTTGCGAATGTTCAAGAAAAATGTTATCAAGAAAATGCAGAAGTGTTCAGGACAAAGAACAATAATCAGAAGTCAAATTCCAAAATGCCGAGGAACAA
Organism: Picea mariana; assembly: GCA_032191745.1. Taxonomy (NCBI): domain Eukaryota; kingdom Viridiplantae; phylum Streptophyta; class Pinopsida; order Pinales; family Pinaceae; genus Picea; species Picea mariana. The sequence goes on along the minus strand of JASDQU010681653.1, from coordinate 60,324 downwards.
AGCAAAAAGGGCTATGAAGCAGAACAAAGTCAAGATGAAACATATATGGAGTAGCAAGCCAAGGAAGAAGCTCCATCTATATCACTATCTAAGATCAAGAAAGGTTAAGATGAAATTGTTAATTTGTAAGCTTAGCTGAGACTGTGACCAGCAAGCATGTTATGTTCTGCTCTGTTATGTTTGGTAGAAAATTCATTTCTCCGTTAAGGGGGAATGTTGGAATAATGGAGAAATTAGAATACTTAGTTAAGATCTGTGTAACTAAGTTATTGTGTGTCTTTCATATTTAGGTTTGGATTAGTTTCAAGATCCAACTTTGTAGGAGGTTGTTGTAAGCACCTTGTGCTATATATATGTGTATTTGATTTACATTAAATATAAATTATGTGAGCGTAGACTCACAGGTGATGTGCCCTTGTGGCCTCACTGTGATTGTTTTTAACTTTATCATATGAGTATTTAAACGATCATTGCAATGATTTTGGGTATGGGTTGGCGTACTTGGCAGTTGTAGCGATTTAATGAACATTCTGGATTGCCTCTTTCTCGAGACCTAAAACAATTGAATCAAAAGTTTTATTTGTTACATGTATATTTTAATGAAACCCATACTTCTGTTGTTAAATCCGCCATCTACATTAACTGTGAGATCTGGTAGTTCGATTTCAAATTATATTTCCTATGCACTTTCTAGGGTTTGATGCATCTGCATTTGTGTCGATTATCCCTGGAATACCTGGAGTCGATCCTTGGTCGAATTTTCATGTATTTATGGTACCTGTATCTAGAATCGAATCCTTTAACCCAGAAATTGTAGAAGAAAATCAAGAATTCATGCTGTCATTTCAAAAGTCAGAAATATTCTTATCTTTCCATGGTTATGGTCCAATGGTTTTCTATGGGGATTTTTCTCAGTAAGGTTTGTGGACAAAAGCTTCGTTTTTCACCAAGGTTTTGAACTCAAATCCTCATTTGAATAGTGCAAATTGAGTCTGCTATCTGAAGATCATAGACATGTAAATCCGTTTTATTATGGGATTATTTACTTTCATTTCCAAGAGGTTTAAAATCTGTCCTAGGTTGATTGATGAATGTGTTAAATCTGTTCCTAAACCAGATTGTAACTATTGGCCCCTGAACCTGTAAACAAAACAGTTAGCAATGGAAAAGACACTCAAGAAAAAAAAGGATAGAAAAAAGTAAAAAATAAACATATGATTCAAAAATCGTTCAAGAAAACAGGCACATTAAAATAATTTTATCTCTGCAATCTCTATTAAAATCTCCAATGTGAATGAACACGAGTTTGAGCAAGAGATATCTTCTTAAGTTGAACCTGAAAATCGTTCTTAAAGCAACAAATCGAAATCGTAAATGTTCAGTTTTCATATGTGTATATATATTCATAGTTTGTATTCAATTTTGGTTGAAGTTAATTATAAGTTTGATCATGTGTGATTTTATTGTTAGTAAAATCTTTTAAATTTAGAATAACAACAGAATCATTAATTCTGTAGTAGTTATTAGAATATTTGAGTTATCAATATAATTCGATTTTGTATGTACAGGTGTTAAAAGTTGTTACAAGATCAAATATGGTGGGATTTCGTAGTTAAATTTGTCAAAGCAAAACAAAACATCAGCTGGAAGATCATTATGAAGAGTTGGAAACAGTTTGATACGTGAGTGGTTGTTCTAGATTTTGGGTGAAATCATCGCCTGGAAAATTTCAGATGGAACTATACGTTTGCTTCATGATATAAATATATGGACAGATTCATACTAAAGAAGAAAACCAAGGGGGGTTCCAGATATGAAACTATAAGGGGAGTTTTGAGCTTTGTCAAGTGATGGCTTCACATTGTTGTAAAGTCATTGCATAAATTAGTTCGAAGGATTCAAAAGAATGTATATGTACAAGATATTTGAGTTAATAACAATTAGTTTCTTTTCTTTGCACTATTACATTTGAATCGTAAATTAATTGTTTTTTTTTCTTTTTTGGGGGTTATTTCAACCTTGTTACAATTCTATGTCAATTAGTATATTATTGAGCAATATTAGTATTATTGTTAGTCTCCTTAATTTTATGTTAATTGTTATTATGTTTAAAGTTATATTTGCAGATTTAATAGGTTCAACCAGAGTTGATGAATAATTCATGGAGACTTATTTGGAATTACTAAATAACTATTTATTGGTCAATTACAAATTTGTCTTGTTACATCTTGTATTAAGTTAAAAGAACTACTTTCTTAATTCGATATAAATCTTACAATGGATTCATTCACATGATTGGATTTGGGTATAAGAAAAAAATTATTTTAATAACTATTTATTAAGATTGTTTCATTGTATATCTGCTTGAACAACTTGTAAGTTGTCAAACTACTTTGAGATTTTACAAGTAAAAATTAACCATGGGTTCAATCACAATATTTTACCCTTCTTACTAAATACTTTGCTCTTGATTAAGAGTAATGATATTATTTTCTTAGTCAAGATAGATTTTCCTTTTGTTCACTTGCATCTTAGGATTAATTTACATTATTTAAGTCTCCTTTCGTAGGATCAATCTTCATTGTGGTTAGACGGAGCCCTGATTTCAATCACGTTAAAGGGATCAAATTTTCCAACGTAATAACATACATGTGATTCCTTTCCCTTCATTTTGTTAATAATAATAATCTATTATCATACACTAACAATTTGAAGGCTTTGTATATAGACAATTGTACATACAAGATAGCTTAGGATAAATTAACTTTAGGCTAGTCTTAGGAGAAGGGTAACTGGACCCATTTTCACCAGTCAGAATCACCATTCGAAATGGAAAAGAGCCTAATTGGGGTCCTGGGTGATTTCCCCAAAGTTGATTATGGTCTTTTCTGGCCATCAACACCTTGCCATGCCACAACTTTCCTTTCCTTTCCTTTCAATGCCTTCCCATGTCTTTCCTTTACATGCATTCCCATGCCTTTCCCTCCCTTGCCTTGACATGCCTTCCCATGAAATGCCTTGTCATGCTTTCCCATGCCATGCCTTTCCATGCTTTCCTTTCCATGTCTTCCCACAAGTCTGTTTGGCCAAGGCCCTAGCCAAGCCCCACACGACTAAACTACCCACAAATTCCTGACATAATGTTCTTGAAAAATGACCTCCTCTTCATAAATTTCACTAAGCTAGGTTATGCATGAAGTTCATTCCATTTTAGAATTTCACTTAACCATAAACAATAAGTTTCAGCAACCAAGATCACAAGAAGAAGCACCATGAACAAGAACACAAGAAGTACCCTGGGAAAGCCTTCTCAACAAGGGAAGAAAACCCAACCAAATCCTTTGCTATATTATTCAAGAGAAATACCTTCACCACCAAGAAATACCTAGAACACAAGAGGGTGCTCAAACCTAGGAATCTAGCGCCCAAGAGAGGTGTACACTTTTCCCAAAGAAGTGTACTTGCTGAAATTTCCAAACTCACAAGATGGATATGATTCTACAATGGGGAATCTCCCTTTACTTATATTAGACTTGTCCTATCAACTAAAGTGTCTATTGGCTCAATAGGGCCGACCTCTATAAGTCACAATATAATAATAATAATAATAATAATTATTATTATTATTATAATTAATATTAACCAAATTAATTATCTTTTACATTTTTTCTTAATTACATTAAGGTGGGGTCGACGTGTACCCTTTACATAACAATTAGGATTACAGGAAGGTATGACTCTTGAACAACATATAGCAAAGGATTTGATACACCTACTAGTGCTCATCCACTAGGGGCACATTCATAGGGATGGCATATCTCTGATTCACTGCATTACACAGAAGAATGAGATTTACACACGTTCACCTGTGCTCGTCCACAAGCACGTCCACTCTACATATCTTCTTTCCCACTATCTCACACGGGAGAATCATCTGGATTTTTCTCGTCAACTATGTTTCTCATAGGAGGATAACACATCATCTTCATTTCTGTTCACATGGCGATGGAAACAATACTTTGGGATTTCACACGTTCACCTTGTGCTTAGCCATAAGCACGTCCAACTCAATAGATCGCCTTTCCCATTGGATAATCATCTAGAGTTCTTCTCAACTCTCTGAATGGAGGAGTTCATCTCTACGTTCCTAGCTTTGTCTCAGGAATGAACCACGTACCCTTCTTAGGGGCTTTCTCTCAGGTTTGTAAGCTGAGAGAAAGACTCACATAGCTACAATGATCCACACCTCACAGGTTTGTAAGCTGGAGAATGTCTTACATAGCTGCAATCATCAACACTCCCTCTCAACTAGAGAAGCATTCTTCATCATGCCAAGTCTCACACAGATGTTCTTTGAATTTTTTTTTTGGTTAGAGTCATCAATACTCCCTCTCAACTAGGAAGGCATTTTTCACCAAGTTAGTCTGGTGCAGATGTCTGTAATCTGATCATGTGTAGGAAAGTATTGTATGTGTACTATTTTCCTCTGCGTCATATCTTTGATATAAGGATATTTCATCTCATCGTGTTTTGATCCATTAAAGTAAACATTGGGTTCTCAAGGAGATTTACACACGGCTCTTGGTTATTATCATAGGATCCATCTCATGGTCAAGTATATCTGTCAGAAGCTTGTCAAGCCATATTTCTTTGCACACTCACTGCTATATACTATGCCTATGTAGTACTAAAGGCCACAGAGTTTTGTTTCCTACTGCATTAGAAAACCATGGCAAACTTTACGGTAAGACAGCAACCAGATGTTCTCTTTCGGTCCACTGTACTCTCTGGTCAATTTGTATTAGCATGTCCTACAAACTCAAGTTCACACTGGAGGCATATCTCAATCCATATCCAATTGTGCCTCGTATATATCTCAATACATTCTTTACTACTATCTAGTGAGTCTGTCTCGGCTGACTCATGGATTGAATAAGCACATTTACTACATAGCATGAATCATGCCTRGTGTTAACCARATACATCAATGATCCAATCAGTTGTGGATCAATMTCGTCTGAATCATCATCATTCATTTTCTTCAAATTCATCACAATGGTTTTGCATTCTGTCATACTGAACATCTTCAATATTCCCACTGTATGTTTTCGTTGACTTAGGAAAATATCATCGATCCTCTGTCATACTTCTTTTCCCAAGAAGTGGTGCATCATACTCATATCCCTCATCTCAAAATCAGAAGTCAAGGCTTACTTGTATTCAACAATAAGGATTTCTGAATAAGTCATCAAAAAGAAAGCTTTCGTCATCAACACTGTAATAATATAGGTTTGGATCAACAACACTTTTGCTAAAACCCAAACTCATCAAGAATCCATCCATCTGAAATAGTTTCCAACTTATGGATGGTAGTACGAATTGAATAGTATTGGGCTTACTGGATGAAGTGTCTTATCATAGACAACTCCCTATGTTTGTGAGAAACCTCTGGCTATAGATCTTGCTTTGTATTTCTTGACACTTCTATCAGTTGCATGCTTGATCTTATAGATCCGCTTGGAAGTCATTACATAATTCCCTTATGGTCTTTGAACAATATCTTATACATCATTCTTTTAAGGTATACTGGTATTCTTTTGTTATGGCATTTTGTCATACTTGTTCTTATGTTGCTTCTCTAAGACAAGGAGGCTCAACATCAATGAAATGGCTCATGACTAAAGGATAGCTTGGAAATCTCTTTTTCTTTCTTGGGATGTGCCTTGAGAGGCTTGTAAGTTCCTCTCCCTCTTTGTAGAGTGATTCTAGGTGGGAATTTTAAGACCTACTGCAATATCTATGAATATATCAACTAGAACAAACTGGATCAGATGGAATAAGGTATGTCTCCCTCTGAATTGTTGAAGAGGGAGAAGTTATTTGTCTTACTGTCAATCTCCATTTGAGATTCTCTGAATATTTTAAAAGCTATCTCTTCTTCAAGGACAATGTTTCTACTTGTTCTTGTA
>JASDQU010681653.1:40791-52397 GCA_032191745.1 Picea mariana | reverse complement strand
CAAACTGGATCAGATGGAATAAGGTATGTCTCCCTCTGAATTGTTGAAGAGGGAGAAGTTATTTGTCTTACTGTCAATCTCCATTTGAGATTCTCTGAATATTTTAAAAGCTATCTCTTCTTCAAGGACAATGTTTCTACTTGTTCTTGTATAATGAAAAAATTAAATATGGTTTGGATTCTCGTACCATGGATAGTGGTCCAAGTCTTTGAGAGCTCTCGTACTAGGAATAATATCATTTATTTAATTGAAAATAAATCAACTTATAAAATTAGGGATCAATTGATTTACCTAGTTTGTAGTCATGTCCTTTTAGATGAATTATTTCTCCTCTCTCTTCTCTTCACTCTTTTGATGTGGATCTGGATCAATGTCAGCGGTGGAAGCATATTGTCTTACCTTCTTCCTGGTTGGACAATTTCTTGCAATGTGTCCATACTTGTCACATATGAAGCACTAAATTTATTAGAGATCTCTTCTTTGATGACCTGGATTGGATGAATGCTTTTCACCTTTAAATGTTTTCCTGAAATTTCTTTTGAATTTTCCTCCCTTGTTTGTATGAAGTGCAAGAGCATGATTTTCCTCTGAAGGATCTTCCACTCCTCTATTTCTAAGTCTAATTTCTTCTTGAGTGCAATCTGTCCATAGTCGATCAAAGGTTGGTAGAGATTCTCTTCCACTGATACTTTGAATGAAAGGCTCCCATGATTTTGGAAGATTCCGGAGAGTGGTTAAGACAAGTTCTCTAGAAGACATGATTTCCCGAATGGTCTCTAGCGTTTCTTTAATCTATGATAACTTCATAAAGAAGAGTGAAACTGTGTCACCCTTCGTCATCTTGGTACTTTGAAGTTATCTCTTTAAGGTAAGATATCTGAGAGTGTTTTCACTTTCAAACATTCCTTTTAAAGCTTCATACATATTGTATGTTGTCTTCAGATTGACAATATGAGGCAAGAGGTGATCTCTTACTAAGTAGTTGATTATTTTTCTTGCTTTGACATCTTCTTCATTTCTTATCTTCTTATCTATATCTGTAGTTGTGGCTGGTAGAGTTTTAGTTGTCACATCTAAGAGATCTTCTTCTTCAGGAGTGACTAGAAGCTTTGATTTCCAAGGGCTGAAGTTGCTTGCTCCATCAAGCCTATCTTATACTAATGTTATGTTCTTCATTTGATTGGTTTCTTCAATTTCTTGCTAAATGGATTTTGAAAACCTAATGATTAGGTTAAATTAGCAACCTTGGATTATATTGGACTTATGAATGCCAATAATCAACTTGATAATGTCACAAAGATGCTTGCTGATCCAGGAGAATGTTTGTTTAGAAACCCATAATTAATATTCTGTAGGAATTTTGGCACCCTAGAGACCCTTGGGCCAAAAATCAAAATTTCTCGAAATTTCGTTTTGAGAGATTCTGGAGATGAGATGGAAGAGGTCGTACTTTTCTAACCCAAAAATAACCCCAACGCCCAAGTATGAAGAGATGAATCACCATTGAAAATGAGGCCGTACAAAATTTTCTGGAAACCCTAAGAGAGTCGTACAGTTCTGCAAAGGGTGTGTTGAGACTTGGTGGATGTTTGTGCAATGAGTTCTTTCAAGATCTATGCTCCGATACCATGTTAATTTTTCATAAGCTAGGTTAAGCATGAATTTCATTCCATTTTATCATTTCACTTGACCATAAACAATAATGTTGCAGCAAACAAGATCACAAGAAGAAGCACCATGCACAAGAACACAAGAAGTACCCTCAGAAACCCTTTTCAACAAGGGAAGAAAACCCAGCCAAATCCCTTCCTATATTCTTCAAGAGAAATACCTTCACCACCAAAAAAGACCTAGCACACAAGAGGGCGCTCAAACACTAAAACGCTAGCACCCAAGAGAGGTGCACACCTTTCCCAAAGAAGTGTACATCCTTAAATTTTCAAACTCACAAGATGGATATGATTCCACAATGGGGAATCTCCCTTTACTTATATTAGAATTTTCGTATCAACGGAAGTGTCTATTGGCTCAATAGGGCCAACCTCCATAAGTCACAATATACCAATAGTAATAATAATAATAATAATAATAACTATTATAATTAATATTAACCAGATTAATTATCTTTTACATTTATTATTAATTACATTAAGGTGGGGCCGACCTGTACCCTTTACATAAAAATTAGGATTACAGGAAGGTCCGACTCTTGAAAAAAATATAGCAAAGAATCAGATACACCCACTGGTGTTCATCTACTAAGGGCACATCCATAGGGATGTCATATCTCTGGTTCATTGCATTACACAGAAGAACCAGATCTACACACGTTCACATGTGCTCTTCCACTGGCATGTCTACTCTACAAATATTATTTCCCACTGTCTCACACAAAAGAATCATCTCAAGTTTTCTTGACAACTCTGTTGCTCAGAGGAGGCTATTACATCATCTTCATTTTTGTTCACATGACGATGCACCCAATACTTTGGGATTTCACACATTCACCTTGTGCTCAGCCACATGCATGTCCAACTCAACAGATCACCTTTCCTACTAGATAATCATCTGGATTTTTTCTCAACCCTCTGAATGGAGGAGGTCATCTCTATGTTCCTAGCTCTGTCTTAGGCAGGAACCACGTACCCTTTTGAGGGGCTTTCTCTCAAGTTTGTAAGATGAGAGAAAGACTCACATAGCTGCAATGATCTACACCTCACAAGTTTGTAAGCTGGAGAATTTTTCACATAGATGAAATCATCAACACCCATGCCATGCCTTTCCATGCTTGCATTTCCATGCCTTCTCGCAAGTCTGTTTAGACAAGGCCCATGTGACTAAACTACCCCCACAAATTCCTGACATAATTTTCTTGAAAATTGAGCTCCTCTTCAGAAAATTCACTATGCCTCATTGAGAAAAACCCTAGTGTTGGAGATACTCCAACAAGCAATTTTTCGGTGGATGGAATGATAGCTAAGGGGCCCCATTAGCTAAGACTCGGTGCTATGGATCCAATGCAACTGACGATTCGTCCATCCGAGTCTTGGTTTGATTTTTATCGTGAGTTTCAACTTTCCTCCTCAAGCTAGTTAGGGACTTACGACCAATTTGTCCTAGGGGCATAAAATTCAAACTGAGCAGAAAAATGGAGTTTCATAAGCTCCCACAAGTCTATTTTTCCAAGGCACATGTGACTATACTACCGACAAATGTCAGACACGATGTTATTGAAAATCAACCTCCTCTTCATAAATTTCACTATGCCTCATTGAGGAAAACCCTAGTGTCGTAGATAATCCAAAATATGGTTTTTCGGTGGACGGAATGACAACGGAGGGGCCCCACTAGTTGTAAATCGATGCTTGAGATCCAATGCAACTAACTGTTTTTCCGTGCGAGTCTCATTTTGATTTTTATCGCGAGTTGCAACTCACCTCCTCAAGTCATTTAGGGACATGTAGCCAATTTGGTGTAGGGGCATAAAATTCAAATCGAGTAGCATAAAAAAGTTATGTAAGCTCACGCAAATCTATTTGGCCAAGGCCCATGCAACTACACTACCCACAAATTCCTGACACAATTTTCTTGAAAATCGACCTCCTCTTCAGAAATTGCACTATGCCTCATTGAGAAAAACCCTAGTGCCGAAGATACTCATGTTAGGATATTTAGACACTTAGTAGTTAGTTAAGATCTACTTGGTCTAATGTGTTGTTAGGTAAAATTATGTTTCTTTAGTATGCATTTGTAGTTAGGAAATCCGGCGATCACAATATGTTCTCGACATAGAGTGATCTGGCGGTTCATACTCTCTTCAATATCAACGACCATTGATCTGTGGCTTAACACCCTATTGGTCCATGATCTCTATTTAAATAACATGGAGGGTCATTTGCCGATGATCTATTGTGAGAAAATCTCTTCTAAAATCTCTCTGTAATATTTTTCTTTTGCATTAATAAACTGCTCCAAGTGGTCGTGTTGGTTGGGGTCGTGGATGTTTCCCCATAGTGGTTTTACTACGTGAAAACATCGATGTGTTGATCTTTGATATGGTTATGTGAGTGGTTACTGAAGGTTTTCATCCTCTATTGGAATACTTGTGTTATCGAACATGGTATCAGAGCTTGTTTGAAGACCCACTCTTGTTTTAGATGAAGATCGTAAAGACGAGTTGCCTCATATCCATTTTATATCATTTCCTTACATTTATGGGCTGAGAGGATTATTCCATTGCATCCATAGTGCTCTTTTCATTTAATAAAACTTTTCGTTTCACTCGAAAATGTTTAATTTTTCCCAAGATGTGACCATTTCAGTCAGATCCAGAGGTATAAAGCCTGCATACGCATTTTTTTAATTTTTGCTGAGTATTATTTTGGTTTTATATTATTTATTTCCGGTTTGATACTCTTTTATATCTACATATACTTGTTTCCCTAGACCCTGTGCGATCTCGACAAATTAGAAACATATAGGAAAAGGTGCATCTTCTGGGTAAGCTAATCAAGATCTAACCCTTGTTGTCATCAATAAGCGAAATTTTTTTCTTGTGTGAAAATAGTTTTTTTTAGCAACAACAACAACAACACCCCCAATCCTCTTTCTGAAACATTACAATATGTTTTGCTAGACCATTTGGTTAAAACTTGCCTTATTAAGTAAGAGGTCTTGAGTTCAAAACTCTCTTTTGTTACTTTTTTTCTTTTTAAGTTCATGCTAAAATTGTAAAGTGTGTTACTTTTTTTCTTTTTAAGTTCATGCTAAAATTGTAAAGTGTATTTCACTTCAAGTATAAAAGTGAATCACTATAAATAGTTTTAATATCTTATTTTAGAGTTATTAATCTCTCTTTTGTTACTTTTTTTCTTTTTAAGTTCATGCTAAAATTGTAAAGTGTATTTCACTTCAAGTATAAAAGTAATTCACTATAAATAACTTTAATATCTTATTTTAGAGTTATTAGTCTCAATCCTACCTATAAATTAAAAAATAATATCAATCCACACATATATGTAATTTAAACATGGGAATTTGTATAGTAATTTTCTCAATCCAATATATAAATTAATATAATGTTCAATATTTCCAATATTAAATTTATAATATTAAATAATTATTTAATATAATAATTTAATGTGTTATTATATAATAATGTAATATTATATAATTATTATATAATTTAATATTAAATAACAATAATTTTCTATATTCTAAATATTGTTATGTTATTAATGTGTTATATAAAAATATATAAATATTAATAAACATATTATTAATTGTCATGATATTTTTTTTGAAGTTATATATAATTTAATTAAAATATTAAAAATAAATTAAATTTATTTATAAATATATTATTTTTAAAATTATAATTATAATATATATTTTTTTGTTTATTTAAAAATTTCACGGATATTTATATTTGTTTTTAATTAATACAAGTCATGTTAGAAAATATAATGTCGAGTATTTTCAATATTATTTATATTCAGAACATGGAAATCTTTATCGTAATTATTACTACCGGAAAGATGATTTCTTTTACAGGAAAGATGATTTCTTTTATAGGAGGCTGAATCCAAACGTAATGGTGAAACATGAAAATCTTTATCATAACCGCCGGAAAGATGATTTCGAGGACAATTTCTTTGGACGGAGGCTGAATCCAAATATAATGGTGAAACATGGAAATCTTTATCGTAATTTTTACAGTCGGAAAGATGATTTCGATCATAATGTCTTTGGCATGAGTCTGAATCCAGCTATAATGGTGGAAAGTAGGGATTGTCATAAGCGTCGAAGTAACGGTAGATATATTTTTGAAATGTAGAGGATCAGAGTATATATATATATATTGAAATACAAAGGGTGAGAGTATATATATATATATATATATATGTGTGTGTGTGTGTGTGTGTGTGTGTGTGTGTGTGTGAATAGATTTTTTTTAATTTTATAATATTTTTATAGAATTTTAAAATTGTAAGTTTGGAATGTTGAAATTGAAATTGAAGAATTGGGTTTGTTTTGCTAGATATGTAATTAGTGTTAGGTGGATTATTTTAAAATTATGAGAAATTGATTAGTTGTCACTAATAGTTATAGATAAGGGTCATACATTAATGACTCTTTATGCAAATAATCCTAAAAATTATCTCATATGTTACAATGTGACAATGTGGAACTCTCTATATCTTTAAATAAAGAGTAAAGGGATTTCTAACTAAAAAGAACAATACTTGATAAGGTTATGCAAATCACAATACTTGATAAGGTTATGCAAATCAAAGAGTAAAAGAATCTTTAACTTAAAAACATGATACTTGGTAAAGTTTTGCAAATAAAAGAATAAAGAAATCGCTAACCTAAAAGCACGATACTTACTTTAATAAACTCCTATAATAAAATATAAAACATTAGAATAGGATTCAATCATATTGTTATTTATTATTCCATAGCAATGAGTCTGTCTTTGACTCTGTATTAGTTTATTGTTGACTTTAAATTTATGTGTTATATCCAATGTGTAACAAAGAAAATCAATATATGTATTTTTTTTAACAATAAAAAAATATATTGTTCTAAAATTTAATTAGCTGATATATTTGAAGTGTTTCACGTTATTCAATGTATAAAATTGATTACACAATTAATTGATTTGACAGTTTGACAAGGAAGGAGGGAGCATGTTCTTTGCATGTCTTTATTAGAGCCCATTGTACTGCATTGCAAAAATCTTATCTCTTGCATGTGCAAACCAAAGGTGTGCCCTCGATYGTTGGGGAGGAAGGATGACCGATTTCTCAAGGGGGGAGGTGTAGTGTTTACAGTATGAAAAACCGTAAGGACCATGCCATGAAGTCTACATTGATGGTTGTCATATCACATTTACTAATTCTACCATCAGTTGGACAAATGGTGTTTTCATTAGAATAATAGATTTTAAGTTTTATTTAATTTTAATCAATTTTTAACTTTAAAACATCCATCTTGAAAATCAAAATTGTCTTCGTAGACTTTTTTTTAAGAATATTTAATCTCAAATAAATTTCAAATTTAATAAATATATAAAAGAAAAACATCGAGAAATTCTTAGACTCTTTTTTAACGGCCTATATGTCATTTCTCTTGCCAAAAACAATGAATTGGTTCTTTGAGAATCAAAACATGTTTCTTTAGATATGCATGTTTGTGTTGTTGTGAAGGCCTTTTCTCCCACATCTTTATGATCTTTATGTGTTCATGCTCGGTAATATGACAAAAAATGGGTCTATATGCCAAACATTATTGGTACGAATATAAATAAATTTCTTAGGTAGTTTCATATGCCGTAAAGCTTTTATAGACTTTATTAGATACATAAATTGCCCAGGTTATCCAACTTATGGTTCATTATACATTTTGAATAACAAACAACCCTCAATTATTATCTTTTGACAAAAAATATTCATTACTTGTATTTAGTTATATTAAGTTTCATTGTTCAACATGTATTTCCTAACTAACTCGGCAGGGACTGCGTTGCCATGCAACCCTTGTTTATTTTGCATGCAACTTTTATTTTATAAAGTAACTTCATTTTAAAATTGATCCCCACTTCTCTTTATAAAATTGGGCCACTTCATAAAGCAACTTACACCACCACATGGTCCTTTGGTTATCGTTTATGTTTTTTTTTTAAATGGCATAACTCTCACATACGAAGTCTGTTTTCAGTGCCGTTTTTTTCTAAAATCACCTAACGTTTCGATATATTTCCATACAAATCATCAATTTCAGTTTTTAAATCCATATTATCTGCATATTTAATATGGCTTCTACAAGTAATATCTTACTTACCAACACCAACTACTTCCAATGGAAATCCCATATGGAAGATTTATTAAAAAGTAAAGGCTTGTACCCAATTACCTTGAGAAAGGAAAAATCACCCACTGATGATGATAAGAAAATCAAATGGGCTAATAGGAGTGATGAAACACGTGGACTAATCAGAATTTGCATCTCTCCTGATTTAAGGTTAGACCTTAAAGAAATTGATAACCCCAAAGAAGCTTGGGAATAGATTGAATCTGTGTTGGGTAAACTCAATATTATTCGAGCATAACATTTAGAAAATCAAGTATTGGCCTTAATTCCAAGTGATTTTTCTTGCCTTGGAGACTAGTTTAAAACACTCAGAATTTTATGTGAAGAATGTGAGATAAAAATGAAGGAAGAGAGTTGCATCTATCTTATTCTTTCTAAGATAGGTAGAGCATATTTTGTGTTTGTATCTACCTTTTTATGCCACGAGAGAGGCTCTAGGGAAATCTTATCAAAACCCCACTCTTGAGTCCTTTTGTGTTGCTTTGATGATAGAGGAAGATAAGCTTGTACAACTTAGAATGATAAGCACTGCACGTACCTCCAACAAATCCTTAGTTGCCCAACAGAAAGATAAACCCAAGTATCCCAAGAAGAAACATCCTCGCTACAACAACAAAAAAACATAAGGGTCTCAAATCCGCTCATACAACTTCATCTCCTAATGGTGACAAAGGAGAAAAATATAAAAATAAGAAGACATTGCAACTTTTGTGATAAAGATGGTCATGATGAGTCCAAATGTTTCAAGAAGATGACATCTTTAGAAGCATCGATGAAGAAGCACAACATCAGTATTGATTCTACTACTTCTTCTTCTTCTCATGGACATGCACTTTTTGCTTCTGCTTTCTCCTTCAATAAAACTTCTACTTCTTCTTCTGATGAGTGGCTTATTGATTATGGAGCATCTTATCATATGGCTAAGGACAAAGCCATATTTTCTTCTCTAAATGAATGTAACTCCAAGAAAATATTTGTTGGTGATGATAGATCTCTTAGTGTTGTAGGATCTGGAACAGTTCAAGTAGATAATGGTCATTTCAATGATATATTATGTGTTCCAAGTCTTTCTTGTAACCTTCTATCAGTATATCAAATCACTCATTTAGGTGAAGATAAAATTGTAGATTTTTCACCTCACCAAGTTGTAATCAAGGATCTAAAAGATCCTGAGCATGTTCTTGCAATTGGAATTGTTGATGATATTACGAGGTTGTATAAGTTTGACAACTTTGGGTCATCATCTTTTTCATCATTTTTTGTTTCTCATAGCGATGACTTGAGCAAAATTTGGCATGAGCGGTTTGGTCATATAAACTATCACTCATTGCAACAACTATGTAATCAACAGATGGTGATTGGTCTTCCTCATGTTTCATGCAGATATGGTATTTGTGTCGGTTGTGTTCTCAACAAACATCATCGGGACAGTTTTGAAAAATGTGCCTCTTGGCACTCCTCAGGCCCTTTGCAACTTGTTCATAGTGATTTGTGTGGTCCACTTTCTTATACTTCTTTTTCTGGGTTCAAGTATTTCTTAACTTTCATTGATGATTTTTCCAGACGTACTTGGGTTTACTTCTTAAAACTTAAGAGTGAAGTTTTTTGCCTACAAGGCCTTTGTAGAAAAGTAATCTGGACATCAACTTCAAAAGTTAAGAACAAATAATGGAGGTGAATATGTGAACAATAATTTTACAAGTTACTGCACTACATAGGGCATCCAAATGAAACACATTGTTCCATATACACCACAACAAAATGGTGTCGCTGAGAGAAAGAACCGCACACTAAAAAAATGGCTAATTGTATGATCCAATCTAAGGGATTAAGTCTAAAGTATTGGGAGGAAGCAATCAACTGTGAAAAACACATAGTAAATCGCACTCCCACAAAGGCTCTTAAAAATACAACATCAGAAGAAGCTTGGACTAAAATTAAACCAGATGTAAATCACTTCTGTGTATTTGGAAACATAGCATGGGCTCACATTCCTAATGAGAAAAGGAAAGAATTACAGCCTAAAAGTGAGAAGTGTATATTTGTTGGTTATTCTAAAGATGTCAAAGGTTATAGACTTCTTCAACCACATTGTAATGAAATTATTATTATAAGAGATGTTAAATTTGATGAAAATCTCTTGGCCTGCGAGCCTAATTTGATGATTGTGCCTTCTTTGGCCTGTGAGCCATCTTCGGCGTTTGTGCCTTGTTCGGCCTGTGAGACATCTTCGACATTTGTTCCTTCTTCTGTTTCTATTCTAGTTTATTCTTCAGATGATGACAGTGACGATGAAAATCCACCTCCGCCTGCTCACCTTCCTCCAAATGCATCCTTTGAACCTGAACAAGCACCAGTTCCACCATTTCCTAGATGGGTCCATTCAACACGAGAAGCAACTGCTGGTATTGTCGGTGATCCTTCAGATCAACATCGAACACTTTCATAGTTCCAGCGAGCCTCTTCTCTTTTGACTCAAGTTTCATAGACTCGTGATCCAGAGACATTTGCAAAAGCTTCAGGTCATCCAGAATGGGATACAACAATGAATGAAGAGTATCATTCTTTAATGTAAAATGATACTTGAGATCTTGTACCTCTTCCAAAAGGAAGAAAACTTGTCAGATGTAAATGGGTCTACAAAACTAAGTATGCATCATATGGAAGTGTTGAAGGAAATAAGGCTCGGTTAGTTGCCAAAGGATTTTCCCAAGTTGAAGGAATTGACTATAATGAAACCTTTGCCCCTGTAGCCAAAATGAATTCCATCTGCCTTGTTCTTTCCCTCACTACCTCACATAAATGGGAGGTCCATCAGATGGATGTTAAATCTGCCTTCTTGCATGGAGATTTGCAAGAAGAAATCTACATGGAAAAACCTTCTGGCTATGTCCAAAATGACTCTAGCCTTGTTTGTCGCCTTAAGAAATCTCTTTATGGTCTTAAGCAAGCTCCCTGAGCTTGGTATGCCAAAATGGACAGCTTTCTTATTGACACCGGATTCTCTATATTCCATTATGATCCTAATGTCTATATCAAGAAAGTAGGAAGCCATCTCATAATCCTTTCCTTTATGTTGATGACATTATCCTTACTTGCAGTGACTCAAAACTTTTAAATCATGTGAAAACTCACCTTAAGAAGAAATTTGAAATGACAGACTTAGGATTTTTGCATTATTTCCTTAGCCTCCAAGTTTTTCAAACCAATGAATGAATTTTTCTTTCCTAGTCTAAGTATGCTTGTGACCTTCTTCGTTGCTTTCACATGGACGTTTGTAAACCAACCCCTTCTCCCTTCTAGTCTGGAGTAATTATTATTGCCTCCTGTACTTTTCCCGAATTTGATGCCACCCTATACTATTAGTTAGTTGGTAGCCTCTTATACTTGACTCATACCCGTCCTGATATTTCCTTTTTTGTTGGTCTTGTTGCCCGGTATATGCAACCACCCCATGAAAACCATTGGAAAGCAGGTAAATAGATACTTCACTATGTCCATGGTATAGTTCAGTTCAAGATACATTACACTTTAGGGGGGGATCCCTTATTGGTTGGTTTCATTGATTCAAAATGGCCCAATGACCATGATGATCAGAAGTCTACTGTAGGTTATGTTTTTAGCCTTGGCTTAGGACCTGTCACTTGGGCTTGTAAGAAACAACAGGTTATTGCACTTTCTTCAGCAGAAGAAGAGTACCGAGCATCAGTAAATGCAAGTCAAAAAGCCTT
>JASDQU010681652.1:5525-17865 GCA_032191745.1 Picea mariana | reverse complement strand
TCTTAACTTCCACTCGTGCACATAAACCCACGAATCATGTTAACGGTAACCAAGATGCCAACTTCCACATTAAGTTCCTTAAATTGTCGAGGCAACATGATACATTGCCTTGCTTTCAAAATGGGTTTCCTTTTCGGGAGAGGGTTGGCATAATTGTTAAAGATTATGTTATATACTAGGAAAAAGTTGCCGCATTGTTTTAATATTAGTTTAACTTTTTTAACTTTTTTATTTTTTATTTTATAATTTTATTGTTTTATAGGTTTTTTAATAGGTTGAATTTAGTTTTAAATTCAGAAATGTAATTTAATTAACAAAAAATATAAAATAGTTAAACATCGTCATTGTTTTATTCTAGAGAACACTTGAGTTATTCATTCATCATCTAGTTGTTTCAAAGTAAAAAAAAAGATATCGTACACTTTTAACTTTTGTAAAATATTTTTTAATTTTAATAATATTTATTATTATTATTTAAAAATATAAATATTAATTATTTTTTTTTAAAGTAAAAAGATAGTACCTGCTATATTAAGTTACCAGAGAAACATTGACAAAATACACAAAGATATAGTCGTCCTGAGTCACCAAAAATGCTGTCGTTTTACCGGAAACCAACATAGTTTGGAGTGAGATGAGTCTAGGAGGGTAAGCTAAAAACTGTTTTGCCCTCTGTCCTGCCCAAAGGAAACCAGGACAGATGGCCATAGTTCAAGTTTACAAGTAGCAACAACATGATTAAACATAAAACAAACTAGCATAGGAGAACTTAGATACCCGGTAACTTGTTGCCCTTGCCTTTCTGCCACGTGTATCTGGCTGGGATGGCGAACGGCTGCACACACAATGGACATTTCCTCTTTGCTGGAGCATTGGAGTACGTGTCAAGGAGCAAGTCCAGACGCTGTCCCATGAGGAGGGCTCTGTGCTCTTGGTCTGCCATGTGGCCTCGGAGTTCGAACACCAGAGGCAGATGCTCTGCACGGAGGAGTGGACCATGCAAGTCATGATTACCTGCTTCGTCGAAGGTTTCGTTCCTCACTTCCACGTTCATCTCTGCTCTGGCCTCAATCACATTCAGTCCTGTTCCGGCCGCATCCACCTTCATCCCTGCTTTGGTCTCGTCCACATTCCTTTCTGTGCATGCATTGTCCCAAGCCTCGTCCTCGTTCGTTGCCTTCTCAGCATGGCTGGTGGGGCTGTAGTCACCTGTCCACGGTATCTCTTCAACAATACAAACAAGGAATTCATCTGTCGGCTCGCCTTTCGGACCGCTACTAGCCTGTATGTCTGGCACCATGTCTTGGGGTTCCAGTGTGGTCGCTAAGTCCTCCAGGTACGACGTTTCATCAACATAGCAGGTTGGAAACTCGTCCGCAACACCTCCCTCCAGACTGCTTCCAGGCTCAATCGCCTTGGTATGAATGCTACGTTCTGTCCCAGGCTCAACGATAATGGCGTGTAGTGCCAATTGGTCAGTGCGTGCCCTCTGCCAGAGAATGGAAGTTGCCATCGACAGAGCGCGCTCTAGGTTCTTCCTCCTTTGCCTCTGCTCTTTGTGGGTGTACCAGGCCGAGCCTTGGTGAGGCCTACCTCGCTTCCTTGTCATTGTTGATGAGGGGTGGATAAAAATACAGAGAGAATGCACCAAAACGAGAGTGAGCCAAGACGAGAGGGAACCAGAGCTGCACCAGAGCTCCTAACCGACAGGGAGGTCCAAAACTAGAGCGAACCAGCGCTGTCCAGGCTCTCGAATTTTCGAATTACCAAATGACGTCTTCGCCTGGCTTCCCATTAACCCTGTCATATTGAATGCTGTCTGAGCAAGAGCTTTCGCGCGAGGGAGGAGTCCCTCCTCCGTATAGCGGCTGTAATGGCCGACTACCATTGTAAATGCGGAGAGGATGGGTGGCGACCAACAACATTTAAGCTGTGGCTTGATGCTAAGCCATGTGGCGAGGCATCGCCGCGTGTCACCCCATCCGGGGCATATAAATATTAAATATTAATAAAATATTAAAATTAAAATTTTATTAATTATTATTATTGTATTTATTTTATTTTTCCTAAGTAGGATCAATCCAAATTCACTTAACATGTTATTTTATAATCTCATATTTATTTTTTATAATATTAATAATTTTTATTTTTTTTCCATTTATGTGATAGATATTATTGAATATTTGTAAATTTTTATATTGTGAAATTTTAAATTCATTAGACATATCACATGTATGTTTTTATTTTTATTAAAGTTTCACTTATAATCTCTTTATAAATTTGTACAAAATCACAATTTTATGTTGTTTAAATTGTATTTTTGAATGTAAAAATGGATTCACTCCCCTGAATTTTTTTTGAAACACTTATATTACACATAATTAACCACTCAAATAAACAATTTATAACTGGATTTCAAGCAAATATCCCTAAAAAATATCCACCATAAAAAACCAAAACCTAAAATAAATAATTATAATGGACAAAAATGAATTGTTATGCAGTTTTAAAATAATTTTCTCGACAATTCTCTTGTCTTATTATTATTATAATAATATTAAAACAATTTAAAAAAATTATATAGATTATATCAACTTTTAAAAATTTTAAACATTAAATCTTTTTATAATTCAAAATTTAATCTTTTATAATTTAAAATTTAAGTTTCATTTAGAGTAGAATTCATTTTGATAGAGTATTTTTTTTATTGATTTTATTTAAAAAATTAGAAAATAAAAAATTATATTATAAAAAATAGTTGCATCATATTCAAAATTTAATCTTTTATAATTTAAAATTCAAGTTTCATTTAGACTAGAATTCATTTTGATAGAGTATTTTTTTTATTAATTTTATTTAAAAAAATAGAAAATAATAATTATATTATAAAAAAATGGTTGCATCATATCAATACATATATAAAGTTAGTAAAGTTCAAACTATCCATATTTATTCAAAGAATTATACAAAATTTATTAATGTCTTTGGACAAAAAAATTTAAATGTATTTATTGCTATAAATCCTATAAAATAATTTAATATGCTGATTATTTAAAAAAACATACTCTAAAAAAGGTGTTATGACTTGCTACTTCATCCAATCTATTGATATTGCATGTCAATTTTTGTTTTGCAATATCCACGGCTTTTATCGTTTGAATTACCATGTTCTCATCCCTATTTTCCCCTTGTTTTGATGTTCTTTGATCAAAATCTATTGAATGAACATCCATGTTCATGGTTTCTATCAAAATTTTAAGGAGAATACACTTTGTCTCTAGAATGACTAACTCTTGTTTAACCTGCAAAAGGGTGTTCATGATTTCTGTTATTTGCACCATATATTATTGCTCAAATTCATTGAATTTGGTGATAAGAGAGAAGATGGAAGCTCTATTTCCTTGTACTATATCTTCACAGGTCCTTAAAATTATCCTAAATTCCAATAAGTCCCGAGGTTCCACAATGATAAGAATATTAAAGGAAATAGAGCTATGAGATGGCAAGCCTCTAGTCGCTCCAAATAAACAGTGCTCGACCAACATACAATCGAGCCTTTGAAATTGTGAAGAAACAAAGTGTTCCAACCTTTGTTTCAGAAGGAAAAACTCTACCACATATGAGTATACTGATCAAAGGGTGGAGAGTCTCTAGATAATAGTGAGACATACATTGAAGAAAATTGAAAAGAGAGAGTTGTACCAAAGCTGAGAACAAAAGAAGACCAAGTGAAATTAAGAGTCCAGAACTGGGATGCCAACACCAATGACAAATTCCCAAGATTTTGAAAATCAAAGGTTCAAGATATAACTTAAATCCATTGAAACCGGAGAAGGTTGGACTACCAATAGTCATAGACCAAATCCTGTAGAAAATCAACGACATATAAAATAGTGAGAATAGTAATAGACCAGGGACCAACCTAAAAAGAAGCGAGTGTGAGATACCAACGTCTTCCCACCTAAGTATACTCATATGTCCTCTATCCCACCCACTTCAGGTTGAAATAAATCAATGGCTTCCAAGCCACTTGCTCCCGTTGTCCGAGACATATGCAAGGGGATGCTAAGTCTCTTCATGTTAGTATTGACTTCAAATTTTAAGCGAGCTCAATCTTTTCATTTTTTTAAATAAAACTTTGAGAGAACTCAAATGTGTATATTTACTTCTTTTTTATATATATATTTTTTCAATTTCTTTTTACTTTAATACGACCCCTTCCGCACAGTGATTTGACTGCTAAAGTCTATGGAGGTGTACATACCCTACCCCCCTTTGGATTTGAGCTTGTGAACTCCAAGGAGGAAAGACATGTTCTCAACCATTAGGCCCACTCAAGTTGTCAAATATATTAAATTAACCCCTTAAATTTAATTATTCTATTTTCCATAATCAAACAATTACTTTCCATTATTTTATATCATAAATGTTCTTTCCATGTTAGTCATCTTCTTTATTCATCTCACAAATTTTATAGATTCTTTTATGCCAAGGTATTTTATGAGGGTTAATAAGTTTATTTTTCTCGTGAAGTTTATGCTTATGCATAATTATAGTTCCATATACATATTTATAGATTGAATTTCTATCAATAGAGTCGACATTTTGCTAAATACTTTGGTCTTATAGTACTTGTTACATCTTCATAGATTGAATTTGTATCAATGATGTGGATACCTTGTTGAATACCATTGATTAGAATCTCATATCTACAAATAGTTGGTGTCATGTTTCAAAATCTAATAAAATTAATGATCCATTATGGAGCTCTAAATCCAACATAAATATAATAAAATAAAAAATTAGAATAAAGAAAATGTGATTAGAGATTTTTTAAGATTTAGCATGATTAAGAAGGCCATTCTCTTTAAAATCGTCCATATACCATATCTCTCCATTACGCACATACACTTTAAGTATTGATATAAAGAGATAGAGCGTTATAGTAGGTATTAAAAAATGTAGGTCTTTAAGCAATAACCATTGACTAGTTCAAAACTATGACAACCCCAATAACAAAATTGTCAAACTATTTAAACAAAATTGCTATTTCAACATACAAAACCAGAAATAAAAGTCTAACTTAGTTGATAGTCTTTTATTGAATAGGAAACACATTAGGCCCCAATAAACGTATGAAGTTGCCTCTTTGTTTTCAAAGATGGTAATTATTTTTAATTTTATATTTTTCTAATTACAAAATATAAATAATATATATATATATTTTGAGGGATTCAATGATTAAGAATATGTGTTTTTTTTTAGAGTTTATAAGTTCAAATTTAGAGGAAGTAGGGTATGTATACCTCTGTAAACTTTAGCAGTTAAATTCCTACACGATCTAAATGCACACTTACTTAAACAACTCACATCAATTTAATTTCAATCATCTTTTTTCATAAAAATTACATGACTTGAAATCAAAATTAAAAAAGGTAATTTTTTTTGAAAAATAGAAAAATATGCACTTTGTATCATACTACTTATACAACCAATATATCACAAATTTGACTATAAATTGAGAGAAAAAAAAGCATACATTTATATTAGTTTCCCTAAAAATACAAAATCAATGTATGAATGAAAAAAGATAAAGTAGATTTGGATTATGATACATAAACATCCATGTATAATCATAATTAAAAAAGGTAATTTTTTTCTTAATTTTTTTTAGAAATAGAAAAATATGCACTTTGTGTCATACTACTTATACAACCAACATATCACAAATTTAACTATATATTGAGAGAACAAAAAAGCATACATTTATATTATTTTCCCTAAAAAAAAAATACAAAACTTTCAATGTATGAATGAAAAATGATAAGGTAGATTTGGATTATGATATATCAACATCCATGTATAATCATTTTCTAGAAATTTGAAACTTTATATTATTGGAGGATACATTTCATTCTCACTATATTAGGGTTTTGTCCATGTCTACATTTATTTATGTTAAGACTTTAGTTTTAAAAAAAACATAATTGATATTCATAAAAAGAATTGAAATTGCATTCTTTGGGTGATCTCAACTCTATTCTATAAATATGAAAAAAAACTTAATTATAAAATTCAATTTTATCATCATCAAACATTTTTCTCTAAATTATTCTCTATAAGAGTTTATCATTATATTTGGCTTATTTTCCTTTACAAAAAGAACATTTATCAACATAATTCCTCAAAAAGTATCATAATAGGACAATTTTGAAAAGAAAACATCACATTATAGTCCAACATTTTATGTAATGTCATCACAAGTTGACTTATACAAAAATGAATATCAAGAGCATGTACATAAAAAAAGAAGAGAAACATATCAGAACTCAATTAGAGACTGTACAAAAACACCCTATAATCTCCTACATGGAAAATTATCTTTCTATGCACCATTGACCTTCATTTGATAAAGAATTTGCAATCATATTTAATTCTCTGAAAACATGAGTAAAAGAAATAAGCTCAAAATAAGCTACAGTTTCTTTTAGATGATTTCTAATTGGCCTAAGACTAGACATGCATGAATTTTGTATCAAAATTTTTGGGAGTTTCTAGCCAGCCATATACCCCACGAGACTAGACATGCAATAGATTTGCATTCTTTTAATTCCTTTTTTATTTAACCATCTCCTCAAACATTCTTCCACTACCTCATCAACCCACATGTTTAACACTCTTGAAAACGTTTCAACCTCCTTCCAAATTTGTTGAGAAAATGGAAAATGAATGACTTAATGAAATCAAGTTTTTTCCTCCTCTCTAGGAAACATGCACATCCATAAACCTTGTATATTCTTTTGCAATACCTTCCATGTCAACAAGCCAAAGGAAGATTCTAGTATTTTTTGGAGCCTTTAATTTCCAGATCTGACTCCACCACTAAGTAGGCTCTTGAACATATACAGAAAACATATATTTGTAACTAAGTCGCGCAATACTTTCTCCTCATTCTTATTTTGTTCCCATGTAAGAGTGTCCATATCATCCCTCAATTTAATATGTCCTTTCTTTAGACTCTCTCTATATAATTTTTCCATAAAACTATCTGATCACCAACTAGATCCAAAGAATGTGTTGATCTCTAGCCTTGCTGCCAAATGTATCTAACTGAAGGGTCCCCAACTTGATTGAGGGTACAAAATCATGTTTCTTTAACAAGAACAATCAAATATTCTAGCAATCTTACCCTTTCACCATAGGCTAAAACATAATAAGCTCCTAGCCTCACCTACTCACCATTGCTAACTTTCTAAGCCAAATGTTCTCTAATAACTAGAAAGGCCTATACCATAACACTCCAATGTTTGAGACATTTTTTTATGTTTTTTCTCGGATTCCTGATCCAATCAATAAAAGTCCTTGGCCTTATATACTTTTGTTCTATTAAAGGCTCTCCACAAACCATCTTTAGTAAGGATTTTCCACAAGTTTTTTGTTGTTAGAGCACTTTCAAAATGGTGAATATTTTCTAAACCCTACCCACCTTCATGGTGAATATTCTCTAAACCCTACCCACCTTCCTCCTTTGGTTTAGTTATAATCTACCATTTAACTAGGGGAATTTCATCATTTTATTTTTTCTTGAACACAAAAAAATAAAAAACAAGTATTTCTAATTTTTTTGAACCCCTCTCGAAATAAAGGCCAAGGAGTGCCAAAAAATAGGTGTAACCTCCAATATAGATTTAACTAAGTTAATAAATGGTTACCAATAGATAACCAATATAGATTTGTAATAGATGGTTACCAATATGTATTTGTAATAGATGGTTACCAATTGATAACCATCTATTACACTAGTTGATAGTTCTACTTGCAATTTTTTCCATAAACTAGCCCCAATATTTCTTGGCATAGTCATTTGGATTTAAAAGAAAACCTAACTATTTAAAACCATCTTGAAAGTTTAAGATCTTATAAGGGAAAAACCCTAGCAACAAATGCTCCTTGTCTTGATCTAAGCCATTAAAGTAGATTGAAGATTTATGCTCATTTTTCTACATATATGTAGCAATTACATATGTCTCCAAAGATTTCCTTAAGTTTCCTTGCTTCTCTTGCACTACCATTCAAGAATGACAAAACATCAACGAATAGTGTGTTAAAGATAAATCCCTTCTAATTCAAACTCCTAAAACAACACCCGATCGTTTTACTTCTAGTATAACTCTACCCAAACCTTCAACCACAAGTAGGAAAATGAAATGAGAAAAGGGGCAGCCTTGGCTTGACCCCTTAGAAGGTTTAAAGAACTCAAAGGAAAAACCAATAATAAGAACAACAAAGGAAACATGAGATATACATCCCACTATTCATTTAACCACTAGAAGACTAAACCCAACATGAATAAGCATCAATATGAGATATAACCAATTGGTTCTATCATTTGCCTTGAATAAATCTATTTCTAGAATCATCATTGGGGATTTATTTGTTTTTATTGTATGGATGCCTTCTTGTGAAACCTTGATAGCTTTGTGAAGTTGTCTTCATACCAAAAAATCAAATTGTTCTTGAGAAAGAACTTCAGAAAATGTTTTTTTAACCCTTACAACCATAATCTTTGTTATGATTCTATACACACAATTACATAAGGACATTGTTATTAACTCATCAAAGGATCTAGACTTATCCTTTTTAGGAATCAAAGCTAGAAATGTAGAATTGAAGGCTCTAAGAACCTTTCTAATACCCTTGACTTCTTCAATTACTCTGATTAAGTCCTCCTCTATTAGATCATAGAAGCCAATAAAAAACTCCATTGTCCAAACATTTGGACCTATGATTTTATCCTTTTTAAAAGAGGCTAAAACTGCTTTTAATTCCTCCTTCAAGGTTTCTACGATTAACATTTGGTTATCTTCTTCTATCATGAAGTTGGGAAAGAAGGAAGTTAGCTTCAAAATTTCAGCTATATATGCCCTATCTAGCTCTTTAAAAATGGACTGGAAAATGAGATTCCCAGGGATGTTATCTTTGAGAATTTGTTTACTCTGTCACCTTCAACATTTTTCATTTCCTAGATTTTATTGATTCTCTTCCCGTGATTAGAAAAGTTATGGAAGAACTTGGTGTTCTCATCACCTCTTTCTAACCACATATCCCTACTTTTCATTCTCCATTAAGTTGCCCTCCATTCCAAATTTTTCATCTTCTTAATTTCTAGTTCCTTTAATTTTAATTTCTCCTCCTCCTCGAAGATCCCTCCCTCGTTCCCCTCTCTCCATTACAAGTATGCAATCTCCTTCTCCACAACTTCCAGATTCTTGTCCATATTATTTTTCTTAATTGAGTCCTAATTCCCATTCCACCACATCCCCCTTTAACTTTTTCAAAGAGGATGCAAACTAAAATCTTGTCGTTTGTCTAGAGTTTTTATCACAACTCATCTATTCCTTTTTAACCAACTCTTGAAAGTCTTCATCTTCCATAAAACTAGGATTGAACTTGAAAGGACTAGCCAATTTACAATCTTGTTTCTCTACTTGAAGAAGGATAAGTAAATGATTTGAGCCTCCTCCTGACTCCACCCAGACTTTTACCCTATCTCACACATTTAGCAAGGCCTGATAAATTAAGAATCTACCTAATTTCTAACACACTCTTGCCTCCTCTAATCTATTATTTCTCTAAGAAGGCATGAGTTTAATAGGCTCAACACTAACAAATTCATCCTCCTCAATCTTGTGTCTGAAGAAATATGATAACCTATCCAAACAAGCATCCCCAGCCCCCAACACACCTTTGATATGATCAAAGTAAAATTTAATTCCCCCCTATTATAACTCTTTCATCCTTGATACACTCTAAAGAGAAAATTCCACATGAGAAAGCTTGTCTACCATCTTAAGGACCATAACACTTTACCATTGAAACATTTATCCCAAGTCCTTGAACATAAAATCAATTCAAATACCTAATTCAATCAAAGAACACTTCATAAGTGAAATAGATTCCTTCTAGCTAGTAAGTAATCCCCTAGAATTTACCACAATATATAAATCCATAATATCCCAATCTTCCAATAAATTCCCTAGAGTCCCAATAATGTTTTGATCCTCCCCAATGGTTTCTTGGATTAGGATCACTTTCGGCCTGTGCACTTTGATCAATCTAACTAAGGCAAGTCATTTAGAGGGACTTCCAAGACCTCTAGTTTTTAAGGATAACAAAATTATTTCAAAACCCTAGGGGGTTTTGTACCAGTCTAAGGATCCCCTTAGTCTATTTTCGTTTACCATGTTGAATCTCCTTTGGTGCTTTTTCTTGTGCATGGTGTAGGAATGAATGATCCTTAACTAGATCTAAACCCAGGCCTACATACAAAACACTTCCTCCGCTCCCATTCTCCCCTTTTATAGAGCTTAACACATATCAATTAGAGTAGTTATCTTCCATCCCTTCCTTGAGTTGGGATCCCTTTGACTACCAATCACATTTAGTGAGAAATCACATGAAGAAATACTAGATGGAGATACATGGTTGTCGTTTTCTTTTCCCGGATTATGCTAAAAAGGAAAAAAAAAACTACCCTAAACTAATAATCTTAGTAGAAGATTTACCCTTTGAACCATATTAGGACTTTTTACCATTTCAAAGGGAGTAGACAAAGCTTCTATATCACCTAAAACCACAAATACTTTTTTCTACGAAGGGATTCATAACAAGGATATTTTTAGGAGACTTACCATGACTTTGGTCAACCATAACCTCCAAACCTTGAATGGGATCCTTATATACTTGAGGTCCTTTCCTTTGAGCCTAAAGAATTTGACTAAAATCCATTTCTTTTGCATGTATATCTTCCTTTTCCTCTACTAAAATTCCCTCTTATTAGAGTATATGAAACACACACTTCTTTGATGACACATTTCTTTGGAGCCCTATTGATATGAGATTGGAAGGCTTGGTCGTTCCCAATTCTTCAAACCCTTTTTTTCTTGTCCCTCTGACCTCATTCATCTCCAATTTTTCCTCCATACCTACTTTATAAATGCGAGTGAGTCCTCCAATACATGTCCATAGATATGACACCGAGAACACCCAAAATGAATCTTGATATAATCTAAAATTTGAGTATGGACTACTTCCCCAACCACAATATTCATATAATCTGGAAGACCCTCACCAATGTCCATCTCCCCCAAGATTCAAGCAACTATATAGTAAACCCTTGTTTTGAAAGAGTCATCTACTTATATGGTTCTACATAAGAAGTCCTCTATCTCCTTTAATATTTTCTTAGTCCATAGTTCCATAGGCAAATTGAGGAGCTTGACCAAAATTGGGATCTTCTTCAACACTTTAGACTTGGGGTCCAAAAAAATAGTCCAAGACTTTAAAGATAGAAAGGATGTCCCCCAAAAAGAACGACCTCCTAAAATATTCCTTGGAATGAACCAAGAAATTGAGCTATCCTCTAGATAGAATATGGAAAACAAGCTCATACCTTAAAATTGGATACCAAAACTTTTTAATCCACTCATTTAACAAATACTGATAAATCATCGTCCATGAAATTTTCCAATGAGTGTTTTACCTAAGGATTCCAGAGATTTCTCCACCCTTAGGTCTTCTCCAAAAACCATTCTAACCTTTGAATTACTCTGATTCAGTACCTTTATAGAACTTTTCACCTCGTGGATCTCTATATTTGTTTGACTAGCACTAATAGTCTTCTTCGTGCATGATAGGGCATCCAAATCCAAACCCTTTAATATAAAAGATAATCCTCACATGCTTTCCTCCTTGGGATGACTAGATTCAAGGTACAACAAGGGTTGAACAACAATATTAACATCCACCCTTGATTCTCTAATCTTCTCAAACTCTATGCCTTATGCTGACTTATCTGAAGTGCTTCCCACATTAATTGAAGCATTATGGTTTTTTCCATTAACAAAAGAACCTATCAATTCATCCATGAATCCTCCACTAGGATGATTCCCCCTCATACAAATGAATTTATGATCACTAACAATCCCTGCACCAAGGGAGATCTGACTCAAAACACCCACTTTTGAAAATCCTTCAGCCGGTTTCTTTAGTGCAAAAGAGACTACCAAGTAAAAACACTCATTATTTTCATGCCTAGGGCTAAAACCCTTTTGACTTGAATACACAAAGATTTGTTGGCCATCCAAAGGATCTTAAGAATAATCCACCAACTTCTCCTCAACCTCAATCCTCCTTGTTTTCTCTATACAAGGCCCAAACTATAGCCATGCAAATCCAATATAACACAAATATGTATATACTATCAATCCCTCTACATGTTATGACATCACACGGGCTGAATATTGTTCCCAACCTTATGATATTTCATTCACC
The DNA here is from genome assembly GCA_032191745.1 of Picea mariana. Taxonomy (NCBI): domain Eukaryota; kingdom Viridiplantae; phylum Streptophyta; class Pinopsida; order Pinales; family Pinaceae; genus Picea; species Picea mariana. The sequence continues at coordinate 5,532 of JASDQU010681652.1, read as the reverse complement.
GATGATA
>JASDQU010681650.1:24832-46658 GCA_032191745.1 Picea mariana | reverse complement strand
TACGACCTCCCTGTCATAATGCATTGAATTCATTGAGCTGGCACTCAATGAATTCCTTTGAAAGATACCTCTCTCTGAACCGTTCCTCGAACAGTTCCCATGACACGTCTTCGATAGCCATGTTCAGCTGCGGTAGGAGCGTCTTCCACCATAGAAGAGCGCTCCCCTTCAGTTGAAATACCGCCATGTGGACCTTCATGTTGGATGTATAATCGTGAAGTGCGAAGCACATCACCATATTCTCCAACCATGCCTCGGCGGCTGCTCCGTTCGGGGCACCAAAGAACTCGGGAAATTTTACCTTCTCGAGTTCATGGTGCGCGCGACGGAACCTCAGCAGGTGCTGGCGCCCTGGCCTCATCTATGTCCAATCAGCTGATCAGCGCCTCAGACATTCGCTGAAAAGATCTCATCATTCCCACGACATCGGCAACTGTGATCTGCTCCTGTCCAAGAACCTGCTCGCCTCCCTGGGGGTTAGATCCCTCAGGCGTGGATGCTGCTGGAGGCGTCATGCCACCTCCCCTAGCACCCCTTCGTCTGCCTCCATGGCATCCTCTAACCATGATTACCTGCACACACACAATCAACTCAATCAACAACATTATACTCAAATCTAATCATGTCAACGAAAGCCATAGTGAATCCCAAGTCGCGGGTCGAACTAGCTCTGATACCATATGTAACAACCTCCTCGTTACGATAACAACTCTGAGAACAGGTGCAATTTTTTTTTTTTTGGTTAAGGTGTGTGTGCGCGTGTAGAAGTAACAAACATACTTGACTCTACGTCGCCACTTGACAACCAACAAGACGCAACCACGATGTTCAGCACGAGAAGATTGAAGGCACACCACGAGTAACTGCAACAATATATGACCATAGGCATAATGCGCATAACACAAACATTAAGACATGATGGGGGTGCACAGTAAGAACATAGAGAAAAGAATCTAGGGTGTTAGGGTTACTATTTCTGCACAGGAAAGTAGGGAATTTAGTGTTATGTCTTCTCGAAAGAAGATTAGACAGGCTCCTGGCCGACTGCCCAGGAAAAAACTAGTAACCTGACCTAGAACAATACACCAACAAGACGAACACAACAAGACAACCCCGACATATCACAGTGACAACAAGAAATAAACGCCCCTAGACATAAGGCATACAACTAACAGCTGTAAGCAGAAAATGACACCAGGTGCTAAGTACAGTACAGTCACAGATGGAAGAATCCAATAGTAGAGTTTACTATTTCTGCACAGAAAAGCAGGGCTTTTAGTCTTATGTCTTCTCGAAAGAAGATTAGACAGGATCCTGGTCGAATGCTCAGGCATAAACTAATAAATCTTTTAGGGAGTCACATTAGTTGAAACTATGCCTTTAAACAGCCCGAGACTACTGATACGGCTCAGAGTGTGTCGCAAAAGTGGAAACTGAGCCTTTAAACAGCTCGAGACTCTTGATACGGCACTGGATTCTTTACACAGAAAAATCACACACACAGACACCTATACTAAGGTTACATGGAGGTTTCTATATCCCGCCCGACACAAGCAAACCAGGCAATAGAATGATCTCGTCCAAGTACAACAACTACTAAGGACAACCACTAACTCTATGGATGCGCATGTCCGAAGGACTCCGACAATGACCAATCAATGTTAAGACAACGTAGTTCCTACGACTCAAGGCATTTAATTTTAGATCCATTAAATTACATCCATTAATTCAATGGTGCACTCAACTTTACACACGATAAGACTAGATGATCAAATACAGATAAGAAAGGAGAATCCAAAAGAGTTGGAATGCAGTAGTGAACTAATTACATATTTGATCAACATTAAGTTAAGGATAAAGAATATAATAATTATATTTTAAACATGCATCTACATCATTCCAAGGTCATGGGTATAAACCATATTATCATTCATCGATCAATAATTAATCGTTTCGCAAGGTTAAATAAGTTCTGAATCAATCCAGCAACATTGACATTTAGGGGCGCAAGGAAATCTAGATATTAAACCATCAACATGGACAATTTAAAAGCGTTAGAAAAGAAGTTAAATCAACAAAAGGAAAACCTTCATAGAACGAGTGGTCCTGTTATTAAACAACCATTACTTAAATCCAGTTGTTGTTGCGCACAACAGGTTTAACATGTATACATCACACATTATATTAAAAATTTGTGGCGCAAAGGTTCTGGTTATTTTAACTAGTAATTCATCGACGCTGAATGGTCTTTGCGCAATAGATGCTACCCATTATGCCTTCCTACTAGAGAATCTAATAATTGAGTATTGTTTCCCTTTTGGTTAACTTCCTAGTCGTTCCTCTCTTTCTTCCTCCTTTTCTCCTTCTTTTATAGAAATTTGAGACCCACCTACTTTCCCTAAATCATTATTAATTTAATTTTTTATGACAAACCTCTAAAAATTCTCTGTCGTCCAAGTGTCACTCATCCCCCATGTATCTCCAGAATTATTTTCTTTAATTTACATAAAAGACTCATTTCCCTCACCCCCCCTAAAGTCGCTCCTAAAATTACTCCTAGGGTCCCTAGATCCCCTCTCATGCTTTTAATAACTTTCCTACAATAAAGTTGTTGATTTTTAGTAACTCCTTAACTGTTGATTCCTTTTTGCTTTTTACCCTATGTCCCCTACTTTCCTTTATTAAGTTTCCTTTATTACAAGTTTCCTTATTTCTATTAATGGTTCCTTTCCTTTATTTTTATTTTTTTAAACCCAAAAAGATAAATGCACCTATTAAACCTTTCTTTGTATTTCTAAAATCCTAACTTTTATACTCCCACACTTTAATGATTTTAATTCTTCTTTATAATTTAAAAGCCATGGGTTTCACTTAATTTATCTCCCTCATTACTTTACCCCCTTTAATTTTAAGAATACTTTAACTAACACATAGGAGGGTTTTAGTTTACGTCCTTAAGTTTATTTTTGGAGGGTCTTCTCTTAAGGCTAGTCAAAATTTTGTCTTAGAGGTGTTTTGAATTTAGGTTCAGATTTGAACTGGGCGACAATTAATTAGGGGAGTCGTCTTAGGAATTTCATCAGGCGTTAAGGTCTTAGGGTCATCTAGGTTTGTCTCAACATCATCATCAATGTGACGTGCCCTTCAGGACGCACTACGTGCTCCAAGGGTGCCACTCGCCTTATTTCTTTCTGTTGCATGACGTGCCCTTCAGGATGCACCACGTGCTCCAAGGGTGCCACTCGCCTTGTTTCTTTCTGTTGCGCGACGTGCCCTTCAGGATGCACCATGTGCTCCAAGGGTGCCACTCACCGACTTGACTGTTTGGTAGACATCTATAAACCTTGGAGTCAACACTCCACTAGGTGAACTTGTGGGAGACTAAGGGCTCTAAAGAATAAGGCCCCCGCCTTATTGCGCGCCCCTTAGAATCATTGTGAGCGACTGTCGCAGTCTGCCCTCACGGCATCGTGGATCCTCTCGAACTAGGTAATCGTTAACCTATAGTTCGAGCCACGGCGAGAGTGCTAGTAGGCTATGACAGGGCTGTTGTCCACACCTCTCCCTCAACCTCTCTAGAAATCGTGTGTGGCCCCTTTACTCCATATGTGAGTCTGGTCGGCAAGCTATTGTCAGCCTGCATCATCAACCATCATGTCAGAACATGTCGACAACATATCATCTAATCATTAAATATCATGGTAAATAAATTAACTCAATATCACACTCCCTAACTCAATCCGGAGTCTAAGGGTTTTATCGATGCCTCAGCATCCTCTAGGTCAAAAACCCTGCACACTCAAATAAACTAAGTCAATAGCACCTGTATACACAATAGTAAAACATCATGTCATCTATCATAACGCATCATAATCGATTATAAATGTTTTAACATCAGAAAAGTCCATATCACTTGCGAACAAGTGTCCTCAAATAATAGGTTTTCTTAGTGCGCTAGAGTGGGATGTTACAGATGCAGAGGCATCGACGAAACCCCTTGGACTTCGAATCAAGTTAGGGATTGTAGCATTGGGTTTGATTGTTTTTACTATGATATTAGCGCATCTGATTAGATGATATGATATGGATATATTCTGACATGATTTGTTGATGATGCATGCTGACAATAGCTTGCCGACCAGACTCACATGTGGAGTAAAGGGGTCATGCACGACTACCAGAGATGTTGAGGGAGAGGTGTGGACAACAGCCCAACCACATTCTACTAGCACTCCCACCGTAGCTTGAATTGTAGATTAATGTTTACATACTTCGAGAGGGCCCACGATGCCATGAGGGAAGACTTCGACAGTCACTCATGATGATTCTAAGGGGTGCGTAATAAGGCAGGGTCCTTATTCCTTAGAGGCCCTTAGTCTCCCACAAGTTCACCTAGCGGAGTATTGACTCTAGGGGTTTCTGATGTCTACCAAGTTAGTCAAGAGGCAAGTGGCACCCTTGGAGCACGTGGTGCATCCTGAAGGGCACGTCGCACAAGAAAAATGGAAAGAGGCAAGTGGCACCCTTGGAGCACGTAGTGCATCCTGAAGGGCATGTCATGCAAGGGAACATATGAGGCGAGTGGCACCCTTGGAGCACCTAGTGCATCCTGAAGGGCACATCGCATTGTTTTGATAAATGAATGAACCTAGACGGATTTAGGATGAATAATGTATAGTGGTAAAGTTTTGTCTAAAATAAAAATAAAATAATGATAATAAAAATAAAAATAAAAATAAAAACAACTTAAATAAGAATTATGATCTTCTTTAAATCTTGTAACATGAAGGGAGTAATAAATTTAATTTATTCATAAAAAAACAATCTGTTGAAATAAAATTTAAAAAAAGGGATTAACTGATTTATTATTTTGATAATTTAAATTATATTAATTAAATGATAAAAGGGAAAAAGGGTTAAATTCCACACATGCCTTTTTGAGTTCTAAGTAAAAAGGGGAAAGAGGGAAAATCTAAAAATTTAGGAAACTAGGAAAAGAGGTAAACATAAAAAGGGGAACATAAAGGAAAAAGCGGAAATTCAAAATTAGAAAAAGTATCTACCATTTAATAGCTTTCTAATTTAAAATGAACTAACAATTTAATAATAGGGAAAGCCATTAAAACCTTTAAGAGAATTTGGGGACACCTAGGAAGGATTCTAGGAGTAACTCTATGTGGGTGAGGGAAATAAAGATAATTAATTAATTAAAGAATTTAGTTTATGGAGGAATGTAGGGGATGGGGGACACTTGTATGGAGAGGAATTTTTAGAAATTTATTTTTAAAACTTTAATTAAATGAGATTTTAGGAAAAAAAGGAAGTTTGAAACTTTATATAAGGAAGGAAGGAGAAGGATGAAGGATCATCTTTTGTTTGAGTAACGTTATGCTGCAGAAATATCCACTTGACTGACTTAACTTGTGGGAGTTGGGATACCCATCTCGGAGAGGAGTGGTAGCTCAGCCTTGTGAGGCAAGTTGGAAGCTATTCGAAATCTCTATATAGTGACTGTGTGGCCCCTTTGCAGCTCCGGGGGATAATGGGGAAGAAGAGTACCCCTAACATTGGCTGAGAGGTACTAGTGAAGTCTCTCCAGTCGGCAAGTAGGAGTTTCTCGGAGTGCGTGGGACGTCATTCAGAGTGGGCAATCAGGCAACGATACACTCTCTTCATTTTTGTATGGTGTAATATATTAGGAATTATTCTTGGATCTACTTATTTAATGGAGAAGTAAACTGATGGTTTTTTTAAATTGATGGCTGAAACTTTTCTTAGCCTAGCTCGATGATAGGTTGACTCCCATGGATTCTTTTCCCTGTACGTCTTGAACACCTTGCTGTGTTGATTGTGACCTTGAGGTTGTTTATATTTCGTCCCTAGCTTACTAGTCCTCGCCTGAGCAGTCGACCAGGAGCCTAATCTACGGTCGTCGCCTTAGCGTTAAAAGACCTATGGATCTCAATGCCCTTCTTTTCTATGTGAGAATGGTGAGCGAAGGATGTCCCTGTCAGCCGTCTACCTCAGTTGTTGTCTTGGCTGAAGGTTTTCCTTGTGCCCTGATGCATTTATTAACCCTACAGAATTTGATTGTTGGTAGAGTTTTTCTATAAACTCAGCATGTTTATATCTAGTTGTCATCTCGTTTTTACCTCATTTTTATATCTCGCTGGACATTTCTGCATATTACATTCTTGAATTCATTACATTGCTGGTTATTAGCTCTGCGTTTTAAAATGTTGAAGGAATTTTCTTTGCTGAAATATGGCTCTGCGTTTTCATTTTAATTGACTGTGATTCCTTACATTGACAGCATTGGGGACTGCGTTCTGTAATTCTTTTTACCTGTGCGATTTTTAAGTGAGCGATTTATTTCAGGAATATTTTACTCCAACGATTTTTACTTGAGATATTCTTGGTTAATACCTATGTTTTATTTTTCTTTGCCAGACAGAGATAATGACCCTGCGTTACCTCATCATTTTTTGGATAGCGTTTTAAACAATGGGCTTTTACATTTACACCTTCCTTTCTCTGCACTCATAAATTTTGGCCTGTAAATGTTTCTGCAAACTATCGTGTCTCTTGGGAAAATTTAAATAGTGAAACATACACTTTAGTTATTACATTTTTAGGTTGAGATTAAACACTCCCAGAGTTCATGCTTCTTTCTACTCCGGAACACCACGATTTTTATCTACAGGAAGTTTATTCTACTATGTTGAGGGTGGGGCGTGGATGCAGTGGATAGGGATGTATTTCTTGTGCTTGGTCCCATTTTTGTTTTGGCGTGAATGGTCTAGAAATATTTATGGATTATAGTGCAATCCACCCCTCTTTAAAAATGCAATTCGCAACTCTTATTACCGAGCGAAATTTGCCTTATAAGGATGCTTTCAATACCCTTTCTGTATGGCAATTATGAACCTTTAAGACTGCACTACCATAAAATTTTGATGACTGTGTTTAAGACACGTATTTACTGCCTTAGGGACAATGATTGACCCTTTTTTGGGGAGCGATTGACTATGTGTCCTAGACAGCTCACCCTGGGTAGTGTTTTGTTAAAGACCATGATCTTTCTTTAAGAAGATGACTGCTTTATTCCACAATTTATGCTCTACATTTTTACTATTTCCTGTGTCAATACGAGCTACCTTCCTGCATTTTTGTTTCTGTGTGCCTGCGTGTTGGGTTGTGAAATACATGTTGGGTCAGTGCATGCATGAACGGTGGCGAATTTCATTGGATGCATGTTATGCTCAATTCCTAAAATGGCTATCATATTAATGTAAGTGAGTAGTGCTATCATTGTTGTGTAATGACTTCATGAGGATCTCACCGTAAGTATTTACCATCGACGGTAGAGTTGACAGTAAATTTGGATGGGACGCCAACGTCAATAGTGCCCCTAGTTAGTGGATAGCCCTTCGTGTGATGTGTTTAGCTTAGTCTACCTTATATTAATTACATCCACCGTGTGACTAGACTGCTTTACCTAATTTGGTTACCTGCCTTGTACAACTAACCAACAACTTGGAAATCACCCTGATTTAAATACCTTGTCTTGTTCCAATAGATTTGTATAATTTTACTGATAGCTTGTCATTTTTATTTTAGTCAATACAGCTAGACGACATGTTGAGATTAAATTGTTCATAAGTGCTTAGTGGTAAAATTCTACATTATTATAGTTAATGTTGTTATTTAATGTTAATGGCTAGTAGATCGACATTTGGATTAATTTAGAATTAGATGCCATGTTGAGATTAATTTGTGCATCAATGTTTAATAGTAGCATTCTACATTATTTTAGTTAATGTTTTATTTAATGTTAATGGCTAGTAGATTGAGATTTGGATTAATTTAGAATTAGATGACATGTTGAGATTAATTTGTGCATCGGTGTTTAATAGTAGCATTCTACATTACTTTAGTTAATGTTTTATTTAATGTCAATGGATAGAAGATTGAGATTGGATTAATTTAGAATTGCCCAAATGGATTGTAATAGTGATTAAAATTTGATTGTTGAGTAATGACTAAATTGCAAATTCTAGACTTGCTAATTTGATCTATAATTGAGGATACATTGTATTTATCATTTATAAATCTAGTATCAGTTACTTAGACGTGCTAAATTTATTGTAATTAACGTTAATTTAGAGGGTGCATTAACGACTAATTGTAATTTATATGTGCCCCTATTGAATGGTAACCAATGTTAAAAAGGATCGTAGATATTGACCATTTAGCCTTGATTAATGAATGGGTTGTTGATGAAATCATTTTTAGCTTGCGCCTTTCGTTGAGGGTGTTGTTGTTTATTATAATTAATGATTGTCCTTAGATTAGTGGGCTTGGTTTGATTGTGTCGGGCGAGATGTAGACACCTCCTTGTTCCTCAGAACAGTCACCAGCCTTGAGACCTTAAATGGTCAAAATCGATGGGAACATGGGCTTGAGCATTACTTATGTGTCATGGAGGTCCTAACCATTGCAGGATAGGATGGGCAGGTACTCATTCTTATTCTTTGTCGGTTGAATGTTGTACATTGCTTTGAGGTGCTTGATGTGCTTCTATGTTAGGTTTCTATGTTTTTGTTGCGTGAGTTTCATGCATTTTGGCTCCTGAAGCCATCTCTATGAAGCTAAACTCATCCTGTTCGACTACCTTTACCTTAATCCTTTTTAGCGCTGCACCATAAATGAAACTCTCGGTAGCACTGGGATCTATCAAAATACTAAGGGTTTGGTCAGTGACAGTACCTATCGTCTCAAGCACAATCGACTAGTGCTCTGCCTGGTGGTTGTTAACAGCTGCATGAATCTGATGGGCCTTGCCCATATCTCCCACGGTAGTGGGTTCGACTGATCCAAAAACTTGAGTCCTCTCCATTGGGCAGTCGTGCTGGTAGTGTGGCTCCCCACACGTCCAACACCCCTTCTTTGGTCCAACAGTCCTAGTACCCGAAGTAGAAGATGACGGCCCACCAGCCTGGAATCCTAGTGTGTTCTGATGAATAGGCCTAAACTGTTGTTGTTGCGTTTGACGCTACTGTTGATGTTGTGGTCCTCAATAAGGTGTCTGGTGTTGAGGAGTCGGTCACTGAGGTGTAGTGAAAGATGATCCCCTATGGAATCCACGATATCCTGGCGTATGTCTGGCTGGTGTCTGATGTTGTTGTGCTCCAGAAGACACCTGCCCTACTGGTCTCGCTGTAGTCCTGGTCTGACCCCCACTGATAAGCTCTTCCTTTGCTATGAGGGCCTTCTGGACAACATCATGAAAGGTTTGAGGCATACAAATCCTGACCTTTGCACGTATGTTGTCGTTAAGGCCAAACACGAACCTGTTGACCTTAAGTTTCTCAGTGTTAAGTGCAGAGCATACCAGAGAAGCTCCATAAAATGGGCCTCGTACTCCGACAATGTACGACCGCCCTATCGTAAGGCATTGAACTCATTGAGATGACGCTCAATGAATTCCTCTGAAAGGTACGTCTCTCGGAACCGTTCCTCGAACAGTTCCCATGACACGTCTTCGACGACCACGTTCAGTTGCAGTAGGAGCATCTTCCACCATAGAAGAGTACTCCCCTTCAGTTTGAAAGACCGCCATGTGGACCTTCATGTTGGAGGTATAATCACGAAGTGCAAAGCGCATCGCCATATTCTCCAACCATGCCTTGGCGGCTACGCCATCCGGGGCACCAAAGAACTAGGGAAATTTGACCTTCTCGAGTTCATGGTGAATGCTACTAGTACCGACCGGAGCACGTAGTGGAACCTCAGCGGGTGCCAGTGCCCTAGCCTCATCTCTGTCCAATCCGTTGATCAGTGCCTCGGACATGCACTGAAAAGATATCATCATTCCGACTACATCACCAACTGCTATATGCTCCTATCTGAGAACCTACTCATATCCCTGGGGGTTAGACCCCTTAGGCGTGGATGCTACTGGAGGCATCACGCCTCCTCCCCTAGCACCCCGTCGTCTTCCTCCGCGACGTCCTCTAACCATGATTACTGCACGAATACAAGTCAACTCAATTAGTAACATTATAATCAAATCATACCAACAAAAGCCGTATAGATCCCAAGTCACGGGTCAAATGCGCTCTAATACCATATGTAACGAACCTCCCATTTCATTACGACAATAAGCCTCACATAACAAGTGCAATTTGTTTTTTTTGTGTGTGTAGGAAGGTAATAATGACATTATATGCAACATCGCAACACGACGACGAACACCACACATAGAGATGCGTGAGAACTTTTGAAACCCTCGTACATGTAGTATTTGAAGCACTATAGAAAACAATAATAAAATAATAGAGGGGTAATCGCCCTACTTTCCCCAATGTGACCTCATGCTTTACTCTTGTGTTAGAGGAGCTTATTGACATATTGTTTCTGAACATGGTTTTATACACTTTTTAATGATATTTGTGTTTTGTTTCATGTACTTGGAAAGTTAACTCTCCAACTATACACCAAGGACTTAATCATATCTATGTTGGTGTTTCTAACAAGAAAAATAGTATAATTATTTTTAGATTTCATGTTCTTTTCCTTACAAGTTTTTATTTAGATAAGGGAATTGATGAATATCCATTTTGTTTTAGACTCTTTCCAATCCAAAGAAGAGAAAAATTCATGCACAATATGCAACTTTGGTTTTCAATGAACTCTAACTAAGCAAGGGAGGAGAATATTTTTTATTTCCAGTTTCATAAAAAAGAATATAACCTCACAAATATGTAGCAAGCATGAATGGAAATCTGAAACAAAACTAACATCTTCAAATGAAAAAATGCTCCAATGCAAAATATTAACCCTTAGATAAAGTTTTGTTTTTGTTTCTTTTGTGTTTTTCTAAAATGTAAAGTTCTTTAAGCTAAAAAACTGAAAAACGTAGTTAAAAAAACAACACAAAACAAGTAAGGGATGTAGGATAATGGTAGTGATACATCAAGAACACTCTAATGTCTCTATGGAATCAAAGGAATAAAATTGAAAAGCAACCTACAAAACCTTATGAACATTGATAAACTAGATTCCAAGGTGAAACAAACATATTTCCAGATTTGATGAGATCTATTGGAAAGGCTACCAAGATTTGGACTCACCGGGAAATAATCTCACATAAGAAAGAAATCCCAAAAAAGCACTCCAAAATACCTCAAAATCACTTGAACACAAGAAACAATTAAAGAGGCTGAAAAAAACAGGATAACTAGATTATCATACCATATAGAGGCTCACAAGGATCAAGAAAATTCACTACAGGGGCATTCACGACCCAGTAAGTATGCAGATTACAACCATATGTAGGTGGATGTGGACTAGTATGTCTGTAGCCTATGATGGATGACATTGGTATAAGCTATCAAGTCGCAACCGTCTGCATAATTTTGGAAAAAATACCAGATCTGTAATATTTTCTCTCTGAGGGAGTAACAGGGAAGACTATGGACTATAGAAATTTTTTAGAAGAATAAAAGGAAAGGAATGATTTGAGCTAGAGAAGAATCAAAGATTCCTCCCCAATGAAGTTTCTAGTTCTATTGTAGATAAATATGGACTATGGATAAGCCGTAAATCCCTTGGATCTACCCTTGATCCAATATAGACATCAGGGATAGATGCCTAAATGGTTTCCCTAGATCCAAACAAGTAATTTCCTTATTATACTTAGAAGAGGGATAATGGCATACATTTGTATCGAAGGTTTTTCTCACATGTCTGGCTGATGCAACTCTCAATGTCTATCTCCCTCTCCTGTGATCTACTTCTTTCACAAAATAAACAAACAAATATTGATCTACTAATTCTTATAGTGTTAGGAAATCACAGTACTAGTCTAGATCTAACCTGATCTATTCAAGGGAAAATCAGATCTATCTTCTAAAATTGAACATAATCAATATGAACATGGGAAAACAATATATCTATATAGGAGAATGGAGAAGTATATAAAGACTTTTTTACCTTTAATGAATGAAACATTCCTCCTTGTATTTATTTCCCTTACTCCTCCGCAATTGTCACTCAAGCAAGGAGAACCTTATATGAAGGCTTATTTGAATGGAGAAGCTCCTTTGAAAATTCAGCAAAATATCTCTATAAATAATTCTTCCTCCTCTTGCACATGGATGGCGTTCATTTTATATATTGGTGAAGGAGGCTAAGAGATGGTTCTATATATTATAACTAAGAGAACCTCGACTTTATTGAGAGTTCCCAAGATCCTTTCATGAGAAAACCAACTCATTTAGCACTAATCTCCTTGGAAATCACCAAATATAGAAGGCTTCAGAGGTAGTCACGACATAGCAGTACTACAACTAGCAATTGGTCACGAGTGAACAATTGTGAAAATAGTTACTGGTTATGCTTTGTCGTGTAGTTTAGGAGAAATCGTCCTCATCAATGACTAAAATATAGGGAAGAATAGTGTGTCTCATATCAATAAGTTCCCCATTAGAATCTAAGGTGGAAAATAAGGTTGTAACAACTTGAAACAAGGACCGTGATCCTAGTATGAAAATATAATTGAGAATCCTCTAAAATTGAATTTCAAGAACTTTAATCTTCACGATCCAAATCTATTTTTCAATAAAGTTGGAAAAACTATGGTATATCTTTATGTATGTGTATATTATCTATTGATAATAGGGGACACTGAAATTTATATTTAATCCATAAAGAAAGAGTTGAAGAAAGGATTTGAGATGACATGTTTGGGACAAACATTTTCACTACTACTTTTGCATTTAAGTGACTCAAAATCCAAAGTACATATTCATATCCCAAAATAAGTACATTAGAGAATTGTTGAAAAAGTTAGTCTTGGATGAGTGTAACCCTCTCTCTACTCCAATGGAACAAAATTTGAATCTCACATTGAAAGAAGGGAATGAATTTGAGGAAGAAACCAAGTACATACAACATGTAGAAATTCTTATCTACCTTATCGTCACAAGACCAGCTATTTCATTTGTTATTGGGATTCTTTCTAGTTTCATGCAAAAACCTCGTGAAGGATATTAATATGCTAAAAAAATAGTTCTAAAATAATAGAAGGGAACTCAAGACTTTGGACTCGATTATTCTAAAGTGGATAACTTCAACCTGATTGGGTATTCTGATTCAAACTTTGATGGGGATAAATGAAATGAAGTGTGAACTTTAATCTATATCATGGGTCCTAGATCAGTAGCTTCTCTTGGAGATCATGGAAGTAAAAATTTCTAGCAGATTCCACAATAGAGGAAAAATATGTGAAATTTTCATAAGAAACAAAAGAGATTTTGTGGTTCAGGAAAATACTTGAATATTTGCAGGAGAAATCAAATAAATATACTTCTCTTTTGGTTGAAAATACTTCTGMAATAAAGTTGGCCAATAATCTTAGATTCCATGATCRAAGAAATCACATCAACACAAAGTACCATATGATTTGATATCATGTAGATGCTAACATTATTCAYTTGAGACATTGTTCCACAAATGAGAAAATTGYACTCATCTTCACCAAAGTTATTGTAAGAGAAAAGTTTTAAAATGTTAGAATGATGCTTGGAATTTCAAACACCGTTTTGGATTAAGGGTGGGAATGTTGGATACCTAATCTTGTGATTATGTTATTTTGTAAATAGTATTGCAAATAATATTTAGGATAAATATGAAGAGTCATAGGTGAATAGGAAGAGTCATTCAAACACCTTGGAAGATGAAACCAAAGTTCATAGAAACTTGTATTTATGAGTGTATTTCTTTAATACAAAGAATTCAAGTGTGGAGTTAATTATTCCTCTACCCATACCTCACTTGGAAATCCCCTAGTTAATTTTCTCTTAACAAAATAAGTACACACTATCTACTAGGACTAATCAACTTTTTGGCTTGGCTAGCACATACTGGAGATATGCTTGATTTACCTTTATGTGCATTGATTATTAAATACTTTATATCCTTGATTAGGTAGTACTAGTTTTCTCTCCTCATGAAGGTCAAATCCCTCATATAAATGTATGGCCTTCCAAACACTACACTTTACACATCAATGGGTACCATATATAACTCTACTTGATTAATAAAATATGCACTTGTAGTAAATTTGATCTTACATTGTTTAGAGACCTTGAGCTCTACATCCTTATTTACCCATACTAATGGATATGGGCTAGGAGGATCATGCACTTATAATCCAAACTTTTTCACCAGATCATATGCTATGATGTTGGCTTGTGAATCAAAATTGAATAATGCATCCACCTTGGTATTTTTCACCTAGATATTGATATGGAATACGTTTTTCATCTCATTCTCTTCTTTGTGACAAAGAAGAGATATGGATTAATTTTTTCATCTCATTCTCTTCTTTGTGACAAAGAAGAGATATGGAATAAGTTTTTCATCTCATTCTCTTCTTTGTGACAAAGGCTACTTAAATTTATCTCCTTCTTCATTGAAGTGTAGAGAATATTCTCATCAATATTTGAGTTTCTCTCTACTAAGTTTCCTGAATCCATGTATAACATACTCTTCTTCTTGGCATTCTTGTTATAGTTCTTTGGATTCAACCTTGGATGTAGCTTCTAGTACTTATCTTTGGTTTGACTATCATTATCACAATGGTTGTTTGGTTCATTGCATTGATGTGAAATAGATATTTTTTTATTGTCTTTTCCTTTCCATTTTCTTTTCCCCTCCTTGGAACCATATTGGTGGTATTTATGTTTACAACCACTTGGTTGTCCTTTCTTATGGCATATGTTCTCTAGGTAGTGTGTCTATACATAGGCATCATTAATGGTCCTAGAATTGAAGAGCATAACTTGTTTCCATACATGGCTATGGAGAACCCTTAGATACTTGAGGAGAATATGTAAGGTAAAAAATTTATTGTAATGAGAAGAAAATAAATATAACAACAAATACTTATGGAACACCAAAATAATGGGAATAACAATGCCAACAATAATACCTTTATTGAATGAAATCAATGTTCACTTGCCTCTTCAAGGGGGAAACCTATGGCAGAGAAGAGCTTTATTAGAATAATTCTCAAGACAATCCTTCACATACCTTCTACTCCTATTTATACTAATTCTATCTTCTAAAGAACATTCTAGAGGAAGATATTTCTAGAAGTGGAAGCTTCTATTAAGTATTCTTACATTAGACTTGTTCACATTATTAAATAGGCCTTATTAACTAATTTCGGTATTTATTACACGGAAAACATATTATTCTACCTACATGAGGAGTTAGGGAGGTTAGGTCCCTAACATGCCCTCCCTCTTGAAGACCACCCTTGTACTCAAGGCTTGATATGAGAAAATGGTTGTAGAATGGTAGTTAGATCCTAGGTGGAATCTTCTAGAGTTGTATCCTTCAACTGAATTAACATTTCCTTCATGGTGCATTGACAGAGATGACACTCTCATTGGGCCAAAACTTCTTGTGGTTTCAACCAAATGGAACCATCTTAATCCAACTCAGAGAGACCGTTTTGAGTTTGGCACTTAGTTCCAATAACTCTATTTAAGCATGAGACACGAAAAATAGAATGGAGCTTAGAATGTCTGGGAAAAGATAATTGGTAGTCGAAATGATCCACTCACTTGAGAATGGTATAAGAACCATTAAATTTAGGTGCAAGTATTTGACAATGTTCATATTTGAGTGAAGTTTTCTTATAAGGTTGCAGAATAAGAAACACTTGGTCCCATTCATTGAATTGACTTTTAGAATGACCTTGATCTGCTTGTTTCTTTGTGTGATTTTGAGCCATGATTTTTTTTTATTTGAGGGTATGAAGAATGGCTGCTTGGACTGTAAGTTTGTTGAGAACCTCCTAAACCTTGGAGACACTTGGCATGTAAGACAAAACTAACGGTGTATTTTTCCCATAGACTACTTCAAAAGGATTCATGCGAGTGGCAATATGGAAAGATGTATTGTACCTCCATTCAACTAGGGATAACCATTGAGCCCATTGATTTTTTATGTCAGATGAAAAACATCGAAAATATGTTTCCAAACACTTGTTGACAACTTTAGTTTGACCATCATTCTTGGGGTGATAAGTGGTGCTGCAATGTAATTAGGTTGCCTGGAGCTTGAACAATTCCTTCCAAAAATTGTCGGTGAAAGTTGGATCTCGATTAGAGACAATAGAATTAGGCATGCCATGGAGTTTGAATATATTATCCATAAATATTTGAGCCACTTTGTATGCAATGAATAAGTGTTGAAGGGAACATGAATGAGCATATTTTGAAAGACAATCTACTACCACCATGATGACTGACTTATTTCCCAATTTAGGTAAGCCAACCATGAAATCCATAGAAATATCCCTTCAAATAGTCAATGGAATCAAGAGAAGTTGGAGTGTTCTTTGAGATTTGAATATTTATCCCTTATTGCATTGACATGTATCACATTCAACCACAAAGTTGCATATGTCTGGTTTCATACCATCCAAGAAAAAAGAATGTTTGACATGTTCATAGATTTTGGTAAACCAGGAATTCCCAGCTACAGTTGAAGCATGAAACTCATAGAACACGGTGGATTTAAGGTTATATTGTTTTTTTAAATACAGGTGACCTTTATAGAGAAGATCTTGATTGTTCCAAAAGTACCCTTGAGAATCTTGAGGATCCTGTTGCAATTTTTGGATTAGGCTAGAAATTTTGGGGTCTTACAATCATTCCTGGCAAACATCTTGAAGCCAATACAATGAATGCCAGGGAAGAGAGGGGCCATTCTTCTTCATATTTTCTTGAAATAACATCAACAACCACAATTTATTCTCCCTTCTTGTAGATGATCTCATAATCATATCCAAAGAACTTGGTCACTGATTTTTCTTTCCCTAGGGAGGAAATTATTTGCTCCAGAAAATACTTGAGGATAATATGATTAGTTTTAATTTGGAAGTGTCTCCCAAATATATATGAATTCCAAAGATCCACTTCATGAAGGATAGCCAAGATTTTCTTTTTAAATGTGGATTGGCCCAAATTTTACCCTGATAGTTGTTTTCTAGTGAAAGTAAAAGGGTGGCCTGGTGTACATAACATATTTCAAGGCTTGGAAGGATTGATTAGTTGTTGGAGTCCAAGTGAAAGAATTTTTTTTAAGGAGAGAAGTGAGATGAGCTGCATTTTTTCCATAATTATGAACAAACTTGCGATAATATCCTGTTAAACCCAAGAAACTACACAATATTTTAATTTTTTCAGGGCAAGGCCATTCCTTTATAGCTTCAATTTTCTTAGGATCCACTCATAGACCATCCTTGTCAAAAATATGACCCAGGTATTCCACTTTGGAGGTTCTAAAAGAATATTTAGAATGTTTGAGAAAATGTTTGTGCTTAGATAGGATATGGAAAATTTGATCCACATGGGTGAGATGGGCTTGCCAAATTTTAATATATATGAGAATATCATCAAAGAAAACTAAAACAAAATGATGGAGGAAATGATGGAAGAAATAATTCATGACACTTTAAAAAGTGGAGGGGGCATTACATAGGCCAAAAGGCATGCCCAATAGCTCATAGTGACTCTCATGAGTTATAAAGGTGGTCTTGGGGATGTATTCTTGGGGTGGTAAAGTACTAAGCACCACTCAATTAATCCAGAATGTCATCAATGACAATAATCAGAAATTTCTCTTTGATTGTGAGTTTGTTGAGGGCCCGAAAATCAGGACACATGTGCCAAGTTCCTTCTTTCTTGAGTACCATGACTACCAGAGAAGAATAGGGGTTGGTACCAGGACGCATAACGCTCACTTCTATCAATTATTGAACAATTTTCTCAATATCATTTTTTTGGGAAAAGGGATAATAATAAGGGCAAGCATTGGAAGGAAGGATGCCTGAGAATAGAGGAATGGAATGATCACGGATGTTGCAAGAAGGGGGAATTCCACAGGGAGTGTTAAAAATAGCTTGGTGTTGGGATAATATAGATTGGAATTTATGGTGCACAGAGGTAGTCTCAACAACATGAATGTAATAGAGTTGGGAAATAGTTCAAGAATGACCTTTTTTTAGTAGTTTTTCCATTCAATGGGAATTGATGATCTTAGGTGAGTTGGCTATGATTCCTTGGAACTTATTCTATTTTCCGTCCTCATGGAATTTCATGGCTAGGTACTTAAAATCCATGAGGATGGGGCCAAGAGTGTGTAACCATTCAACACTGAAAACAATGTCACAATTTCCCATGTCAATAGCAAACATATGAGATTTCAGGTGGCATTGACCAATTTGTAGGCGCAAATTTTCACAATGCCCACCACATTTCATGGAGCCCCCATTGGCAATCATGATTTGAAAGTTGTTGACTGAACATATATAAAAATTGATTTCAGGGGAAATATGACAATGAATAAAATTGTGGGTGCTACCACTGTCAATTAGGATTATGAATTTTCGATGCTTAATGTAGCCAATGAGCTTGAGGTTTTGGGGAGAATAAAATCCAATGAGGGTGTGCAGGGAAATTAATGGTTAAAATTTTGGTGGATCAAGGGGTTGAGTATGATCATCTTCTTAGGATAGATATTACAAAAGGGGAAATCCATCCTCCTCATCAACAACATCCTTAGAAATGGCCATAAAAAACTTTCTCTCCATACACTTGTTCTCTAAAAAATATTTTTCATCACAATTATAAAAAACACCCTTGAGTTGGCATTTACCTATTTCTACCTGAGTTAATTTCTGGATATTAAGAGAAGTGGCATGAGGAGAAATATTGGAAGGTTTAGGGTGAGGAATAAAAGACGGTTTTCGACTCTAAGAAAAGACAACATGTTGTGTTGTGCTTCCTTGGCACGTTTAGTATCTTCAACACAATTTTGGCGGAAATCTATNCCTTTAGGACACTAATAAAGAATTCCTTAAAGAAATCAACAAACATGCCCTCTGTTCTAAAATACAAATGTTCAACGCTGAGGATAAATTCTTCCACTGTTCCTGACTATTTCAACTTGGTCAAATGACCCAAATTGTGGGTGTTGGTGTCAAAGAATTCATAAAGTTCGAACATAGAATGTTTCCAAGAAACATACCCTTGGCATGTCGTTTTACACCATTTCCACCACTCTTAGCCTTCAGGATCCAGATAGAGGATACCATAGTGAAGTTTGGCCAATTCATCAGTGATTCCATGCAAGGAGAAATAATTTTCCATTTGTGTGACCCAACTTTTGGTATCCGAGCCATCAATTTTTTTCACCTCAAATTTGGGGAGATGCAATTCTCGATGAGGCTGATGGGAATGAAATGCTTGGTAATGAGAAGAGTCAAGATATTCATGGTGGTAAGGGTTTTAAGAGGAGGTAGGGCCCTAGAATTGACTCAGGAAGTGGTTAATTTAGGTCGAGAGGGAGTGTATGGGCTATTTCACACCTTACAATTTAGTTTTTAGGGTATCAGTGTCAGAGTCAAGGGTAGAAAGATTGGAATTGATTTCTCATATGGAATTTTTGTTTTTTTCACTGTCGATGAGCAACTTGTTGATTTATTAAGTATGGGTGAGGGCCATTTGGGGAGACATAAAATGGGTAGATGGGTCCACTTAGAAAAAATAAGTTAGATGACAGGTATCACAATGGATAGGGAGAAGAGAGGAATTCAATGTGATAGGTGGAAAATAAGAGTGTTGGGAAGGGTGGATGGATCCATAGAAAAAAAATACTACAAATGATAGGTGCCATTGCATTGCAATTAGGGTGAAGAGAGGAATTCAATGGGATAGGTGGAAAATAAGGGTGTTGAGAGAGGTGGGTGGGTCCACGAAAAAAAAAGACTTACAAGTGATAGGTACTACTACGATCAAGGAGAAGAGACAAATACAATGGGGTAGGTCCCAAATAAGGGTTTTGGTGGGACCACTATACATTTTTTTTAATTTTACAGATCTATACTCTCGCCTGAAGAATATTGTAGTGACGGAATTCCCAAAGTGTTATCACAAAAAGTTGTGTAGAAATTTTACAACCAGAATGCATGAGGTAGGGTTGTGCGATAAGATATCTCTTATGTTCCTTATATGTTATGTGTCATTCCTGAGGGTTAGGGTTATCAGGGTTCCTACAAACAAGGGTTTTCCCTTTCTATAGATCTCTAATATATGTGAAGGGTAAAACAATAGTACTCATCCCAATATATCAAGAAACAATCTAAGGAGGCTCGAACGTACCCTTATTCATACTACCTAATTACCTAGGTACTAGAGAGTATCTTACCTAGTGTTGTTCTCGGTGTCACTATAGCATTTAGGCGACCGATCAACCGATTTAGAGATATTTGTAGGAGACCTAGGGGAATTTTGATATACATGATGGTACGTGGGAGTGATGGTCGTATACAGACTCTGTCTAACGTGGTACTACTCAAAGGGTACCAACAAGGGTTACATAGGTTTCTAACAAGGTTCAACATTTGTTTCTAAGAAACCCCATGAAACTGCCTATATTTCCTACATGTAGTCTTCCCCGTTGCAATTTTACCTACTGAACAATAGATCTTTATTCTTTTAAAAAACCAAAAATACATGTCTCTACCCTGAAATTTTTTTCCCACTATTTCTATAATATCCCTCCACTTATAAACATTTTAATTTTTAATTTTTGATGGTTATGTTGTGAAAGTTTGGAAAAGACTTATGTGAAAATTGCATCATCATAAAAATTAATGATGATGAATATTTTCTGTAAATGTTATTTTTAATTTATTATTTAACAAGAAACAAGATGATTAGAGAATCCAGTTAAAAAGCATAAACCATTGTTCCATGGGAGAGTGAAAAGGGATAAAAACCACGAGAGTAAATCTTTCCCATGAGGACACGTTTAAAACTACTTCCAAAGGCATGGGATGTGAGGGAACAAGCTATCACAAATTTAGGCCAAGAATATTCCCTAGGGTTAGGGATGAGGCTAACTTAGAAAAAGACATAGGAAAGCCATATTTTATTGGTGTAAAATAAGAAAAGAGACAAGTATAGAGGAGATAGGATGCTGTTGAGTACTTGTGAAGAGGATTTGAGTTTGATGGTTCTGATAAAGAGTCAAACAATGAATTTTGTAGGAAGGGTTATATAATTTTCATTCCCTATGGAATAATGATTTAGGATCGGGGGTGACCGGAACAAGTAATCTTAGTTGTTCAGGTCTATGGTTGGGAGGCACTGGATTTTCTACTCAGTTGGTTCCTTGAAATTTTGAAGTAGGACTATATGTGTTTCTTTTCTTAATACTTTTTTTTTTCAGGAATGCTAAATAGTATAGTAGAAAATGATTATAGAGATTTTTATTTACTAGTATAACTAGAAAAAAGACAATTTTTGTATTCTTTTATTTATTCATTTTGTTGTAACAAGAAGTATAGATGCAGTAGAGGATGATTATAAAAGTTGAAATATTTGTTATAACTAGATAAACATACTTTATGTATATCTTTTCATTACTAGTTTTGTTGCATCAAGAATAGTTCATACATTTGTAACATGTTATCTTTTAAAGAAATCTATTTTTTATAAATGACGCTAGTAACAAGAAGTCAATTAAATAAATATAACTCAGTTTATTTTCAAGAACCTATTAGGATTCTCATTTTCAAAGAAACCCTCTAAATAGTAAATTCATTGTTGGATTAAAATAAATACTATAAATAGGTTTATAACCAGAGGAATCCATAATCCATTCCTAGGTTCAAGATAATCCAAAGTATTGAAAAGTACTAAACCAAAAACAAAAAGAAATGTGCTAATATAAATGGTTT